>VUQH01075733.1:14431-31940 GCA_015106775.1 Etroplus canarensis
AGAGAGATCATATTTCCTGTATTGGCAGGGTGGAGTGGGTGGAGACGAGTGACAGAAGGATAGCAGCGAGAGTGAAAGGGAAGGTTTACAAGAGGGTAGTGAGACCTGCTATGATGTATGGTTTGGAGACGGCGGCACTGACAAAAAGACAGGAGGGGGAGCTGAAGATGTTGAGATGTTCACTGAGACTAACCAGGATGGACAGGATTAGAAAGGAGTCCATCAGAGGGACAGCTCAGGCTGAGATGCTTTGGACATGTTCAGAGGAACATGTACCATACAAAGATGCCAAATGTGTTTCCATGAAAGAATTCAGCCACCAGATGGCGCTAGCTAATACTATTCACTATGTAAAGGATTTTTCTCCGCAGCAGGACAGAGACATGAAGACACAGAGCTGCAGCCTTGGAAGACGTCCAGCATATCAACAGGTAACTTTATCATTTGTTGATCCTCAGATCCGCTCCTCAGTGAAATGATTTAAAGGGTTTGTCTGTCTGCAGAGTGCGAGGAGTTGGACAGCCCGTCCCCGCCGGAGGAGACGATCCACTACGCCTCTCTGGGCCGACAGAACTGGAGGGAGAGACCCAGCAGGACTCCTCCAGATCAGAGCCACCACAGCGTCATCTATTCCTCCATCATCACCACACCTTCTGCCAGATAGACTCTGAGAAAGAGTCCATCACGTTCAGCAGCATTAAACTGTCTCCATTAGCTGAGCACAGACTCTATGAGCTGCTGTATGATGTCTGAACGTGTCAGTTTAACAAACTTGGAAAAAACACAAGAAAATGACAGGAAGCTGTGATGAGGTCACTGATTTTACACTCAGAACCTGAGGTCAGCTGTAAGTCAGCTGTAGGCTTTGTGTTATTAATAAGCTTTTACATTTGCACTTTAAACCGCTTTTCTCAGCTCATTTGTACGTGATGGATGAATACTTATGGTCCTAACCGTAAGTATGTGGACATCCATCCATCCATTTTCTGCGTTCGGGTGCGGAGGCGGCAGTCTAAGCAGAGACGTCCAGACCTTCCTCTCCACAGTCCCCTCCTCCAGCTCTTCCTGGGGGGGGGGGGACTCCAGAAACACATCTGATGTGTTTTCATAGTGTTCCTTTGATTTTTTTTAGCAGTATATATAGTGTAAAATAAATGTTGCATAAATTTTCACCCTCTTTAAAGGGACTGACCTAAGTGTGACAGTTAGAAATGGAGATGCCCTGAGCGCAGCTGATGTGTGTCAGGTGATTGTAATATAAAAACAGCTGTGTCTGGGAGGTCCAGCCTACGCCCACTCTGAAGGAGTTAAAAGCTTCAGTGGCTCGGCTGGAGAGACCGTACATACAGCAACTGTTGCCCGGGTTCTTCACCAGTCCAAGCTGTGTGGGAGAGCGGCAAAGAGAAGGACACTGCTGGAAAAAGCTCGTATGAAATTCACCCAAAGGCAGGTGGGAGACTCCAAGGTCAACTGGAAGAAGGTTCTTTGGTCTGATGAGACAAAAACTGAGCTTTTTGGCCATCAGACTAGATACTATGGCAAAAGCCAAACACTGCACATCACCACAAACACACCATCTCCACTGTGAAGCATGGTGGTGGCAGCATCATGCTTTGGAGATGCTTCTCGGCAGCAGATTTATTTTCCAGCAAGACAACGACCCCAAGCATGCAGCAAAAGCTCCACAGAAATGGTTCAAAGACAGCAAGGTGAAGGTTCTGGACTGGCCAAGTCAAAGCCCAGATCTCAAGCCAATCGAGAATTTCTTGCGGTGCTTAAAGAGCTGTTCTTGCCTGATGCCCGAGGAACCTGACAGAGCTTGATCTGTTTTACAAAGAAGAATGTAGAAGAACGTCAGCGTCCTGCTGTCCAGCCTGAGTGAGACATGTCCACACAGACTCAGGGCCGTGACTGCAGCCAAAGGTGCAGCTGCTAAATACTGACCTAAACACGGTGAATATTTATGCAAACATTTATTTTACACTTTGTACTTTTAGTTAACATAAGTTTGTAAAACAGTTTTTACTCTGACATGAGAGAAACTTTTTTTTTGCAAATTCTTGTCAAAAAAGCCAAATTATATTGTGCTTGATTTCATTTACTAAAGCAATAAAAAAGGTGAAACATCCAAGGGGTTGAATAATTTTTTCCGGCTTGTGTGTTCACGAAATCCAGTGGAGTCGGTTGTTGTGCTTTTTGTCAGTGAACAAAAGGTTTGAGTCGGGAAAATTCTCACACCTTCTTCTTTTTATAGCATTTTGGAAAATATACCAGCTTATTTGGAACGTTCCATTAAGGGGGTCCTTTCCACGTGTCCATATGTGACGAGCTAGCAGGGACAGACCTGTCTTACTGTCGCTGTGAACCTGGTGCATCGTGGTGCTGTGTGACATCAAAGGTGGGTTTTATGGGAAGAGAAAAGGGTTGGAGGTGAAGCTCCACCGTGCTGCTGTTTTCTTTGTAAAGAAAAGAACCTGTGAGCTACACCGCACAATACCACAATCAGTTTAATGGTGAACGAGAAAAACCGTGTACATGTGAGAGTACAAAAGTACAAAAGACGTTTAAATCATAAAAGTGCATGAGTTCATTCATTCATTATACACAGAGCAAATAAAGTGTGTTATTGTGTGGATTGAGCGGGCTGACATTCTTCAGTGGAGCATCCGTGTACGTACATTTGTTGGTTTAAAACCCAAAGCAAAGTAAAGCACCGTTTTTACAGCAGTCACTCTCTACTGTAATGTAACATGAAACAGAATAAAATCCATCTGCAGGGATTTCCTTTTCTCTAGCAAATCAACAGAAAAACAGTAAAAAGAATCACATTAAAAGTCATACAGTATTAAAAAGCTTTAAAATGATCAGAAACTCCAATCACTCCATCACATTAAAAACAGGCCTTAAAATTATTTCTGCTTACAAGCTACAGACATGTTAAATGATGTCTACGCGTGCTGCTGCTATTATTGTCCAAAACTTTTAATTTTATGAAAACTTAGTGAATTGTTTGGACATTTAAGACCATTTAAAGGTACTTCAAAACTCAGAGTTCACACCAAAAATGGTTTAATTTCACATTTTTCCTATTAAATTCTGATGACAGGATTTTCCTCTTTATTTCTCTCTAAATGTTTCTTATTCTAGAGAAGAATCACAGCTTGTATTTCACTTTCTCACCAGCAGGTGGGGCTCAAACTCTTCATCATGTTACTGAAAACTGCATTTCAGAAAATGGGAAAGAGTTCTTTTGTGTCAGTAAAGCAAAGGAATTCAGAAACAGGTGATCCACAGTCATTCTTTCTGTCTGTGACCAGCTCACACCTTTGAGCTCTTGCAGATGTTCACTGTGGAGTATGTGACATCCTCTTTGACCAATCCAGTGAATCTCCTGGGTGAGGGGCGGGGCTTGTCTGGATGCTTCAGACTGGAATAATGCAAAGACTCCTCCTGCAGAAAGAAAGAGAAAATCATTTTAAACTGCGTCACAGTGTGATATTTAAAGGTGAAATGTGTGTTTATGTTTTTTTAAAAACAGATATTTATACTTGTTTCTGTTGAGCACGGAGAAAAAAACTTAAATCTGTCTTTTTACTGTTGTTGAAAATTATGTGAAAGAAAGAAGAATCGTATTGGTGATAGTTTAAGAGTTTGGCACAGCTTAAATGTTAAATCTGAACACAAAAGCTGAACACAAACACAACCTAAATACGCTTTATGGACAAAAGTATTGGCCCACCTACACATTCCACCTACAGGAGCTTTTCTGACCTCCCATTCTAAATCCATAGGCATTAACGTGGAGCTGGTCCCCCTTTGCAGCTAGAACAGCTTCCACTCTCCTATGAAGTCTTTCTACAAGATGTTGGAGTGTCTGTGGGAGTTTTTGCCCATTCATCCAGCAGATCATTTGTGAGGTCAGACACTGATGCTGAACAAGAGGGCCCGGCTCACAGTCTCTGTTCTGGTTCGTCCCAAAGGTGCTGGATGGGGCTGAGGTCAGGGCTCTGTGTGGGCCAGTCGAGTTGGCACACACCCCTCACAGAAACTCTTCCCCCTCCTGCCATCTGGTAAGAGGCCCTGAAGCATTCGGGCCTCACAGCCAGACTGCGCAGCATTTTCTTCCCACAAGCCATCAGACAGCCCAACACTCAGGGACTGGACTGGAAACACTAGCGCACAAACACACTAATGGAACATCCAAAGACTTTCCCACATTTCCTGACTGCGCACATGTATCTTCTTTTTCAGGTATTCCTAAACATATAATATTTATATTTCAACCCTTTCTACATATTTTCTTAATATCCGTTGCACTTTATTTCAAACCAGGCTTGCAAAATGGCAAGCACAGCTTGTCACCTTTTTTTAGGAAATGTCCTCTGGTGCACTGCTTATATATGTTTGCACTAATGTGTCCCTCACCTGTAAATGGACTGGTGCTTATTTTATTTACTAAAAATCTCACACACCCATTCACACACACGTTCACACAGTGCTTCATTCTATGCCTTTTAACTATTATGCACACATTCACACTCCGATGGATGCATCAGGAGCGATTTGGGGTTCAGTGCCTTGCCCAAGGACACTTCAGCACGTAGACTGGAGAAGCCAGGGATCAAACCCCCAACTTTCCAGTTGCTGTACCATTAAGAAGATAAGACGTAACAACCTGTGTTCAGTGAGTGGAGACGTCTGTGCTACAGCCTGGCAGCAGGTCAAAGTGTAGTGCAGAGATAATAACCACAGGAGGCGTGACTGTGGTCATATATCTCCTGAGTGCATGCCTGAAACGACCATAAAGAGCCTACCCACCAATATTATTCCAGCACCACAGTGGAACTCAGTGATCTCATTAAAACTTCTCTTTCACTACCGTTTGTGAAGGCAGACTGCATGGCTAGCTGCTTGATTTCATACACCTGTAGCAACAGGACTGAATGAAACACCTGAACCCACTGATTAAAATATGTCTGTTTTCAGCTTCACCTGAACGATTCATTCGTTTCCTGAATCCTCTTCACTGCAGGGGAAACTCGGAGATCAGACATGCGGCTAAAACGCATTTTTAATTGGCCTTCAGAAAACTATTATTAAGGTGTTTTTTTTTTCATTCATGAAAAGATGCGCAGAATAAACAGAGCTGCCTTTGTGTTTAATGGGAAAACTCACGATGTGACGTGTGACTGTCCACTGACCTCTGTGACCCTGCGACTGGCGTCCCGTCCCGGCTTACAGCGGCAGCAAACAGCCGCTTTACCTGAAAAAAAAAAGAGGAAGCGAGTGAGGCGAGGATGACCTGAGCCGAGTCGGCGGTTAAACATTAACTCCAGGTGACTGTGCGATGGGCTTTGGCAAAGCGGGCAGTACTGGGAAACGCCATCAGCGCCGTCACCTCCCTCTCAGCTCGAAGCCTGGCCTCCTCTGCCCTCTGACGCCAGCAAAACATCGCTGGACATTTCCCATCTTTCAGACAATGTGGGAAAATCCCAGCAGATCAGCAGGTTGTGGAATACTCGGACCACGCCGTCTGGCACCAACACCAGCGGGTCGTTCAGAGTCACTCAGATCACCTTTCTTCCTCGTTCTGATGCTCACTTTGAACGTCAGCGGGTCAACTTTTCCATGTCTACGTGTCTAAATGCTCTGAGTTCCATGTGAATGGGTAATTAATGAGCAGCAGGGGGCGCAGTGTGTCGGAGGACTCATTTGGGAGCCGGAGGGTTGCTGAGGGCTGCCGGATCAAGACCTGCCTGGACCTGGACCTGGATCTGGACCCGGTGGCCATCCAAGACCCGCCAGTCCAAGACCCTGCCCTGGACCCATATATGGAGGTGGACCAGGCCAAAAAGCTGTCACTCCCTGAGCATTGCTGAGGTGCCCTTGAGCAAGGCACCAAACCCCACATTGCTCCCTGGTGCAAAATTGGCAGCCTTGCTCAACGACTTCTCTCACTGCATGCTGCATTGAATAGTATGTTTGTGTGTGTGTACATTCAATCTGTAAGGAGTGTTAGCAACTTGAACTTCCAAGTTGTTTGTTTGTTTGTTTGTTTTCCTTTCACAGCACATCATATTTACAGTGCAGAAGAGCCTGCTAGACTGAAGAAAACTCACGCTAAGGAAAATAATTAAACTAGGGAACTTAAAAGATGACAATCCCAAACTAAACAACTGAGGTAACAATTCTGCACTGGAATGTATCCCATTCAGTAGGGCCCCTGGCAGTATAATCACTATGGCCTGACACACAATACCTCTTGAAAAAAGCTGTAACTTCTGCCAATATAGCCAGCAGCTTTTCCCACTGCAGCAAATTAAACTATTTACTAAAATATTAACTCTTAGCAATGTTCAGTCTATCATTCAAAAGATAATTCTAATAAAATAACAGTGAGGAAACACGTGTAACAACATTAACAACAACTTCTACCTAACTGCTTAAAAACTGACATATCCTCCAAAGGTTAAACCAAACTCCCCCTTCACACCACACTTGGCACATTCTCCTGGGCACTAGTCCATTATTAAGAGTCCAACAAAGGCCTGGACTGGTTTGGCAGTTCCTGGGTCCAAACTAGACAGAGGCCATGCACAGTCTGTAGAGTGAGAAACAAAAACAAATTAATAAAAAAAAAATCTTGAAAACAGCCTTTTTAATCATACTTTTTAAAATTTCATATCTGACTTAGCCATAAAACACACACACACACACACACACACACACAACAGTTAGGCTAAAGGCACTGTGTATTTTGATTATAGGTCACAGGCCTTTATGACACTAAGCTTCCATCTTTGTGAGAACAGTTTTTTTTTTTCTATACCACTTTTTTGTACCAGTATGACTGTGCTTCAGTACACAATGAAAGGTCCATAACAGGATGGTTGAATGAGTTTGGCCTGGAAGAACTTGACTGGCCTGTATAGATCCCCGACCTCAGCCCAATCCAATACCTTTGGGATGAAACAGAATGGAGCCAGACTCTCTCATCCACCATCAGTTTCTAACCTCACAAATGCACCTCTGGATGAATGGGCAAAAATTCCTAAAGACACACTCCAAAATCTTGTAGAAAACCTTCCCGTCAAAGATGACTGCTGTGCAGAGGAAAAGCAGACCCAAATACAGGACTCACGAGGAAAACAGGAGTAAAACAAAAGTAAGCCATATTTACTGGTTGTTAAATTGTATTAAATACATAAAGTCCAGAAATCCAAAAACTTAAGAGACAAAGAAACTAGAAACTTGAACATGAAACATTAAACTTTAACTCAGGGAAACACACAAGCTAGAGAAAGACAACAACACTGAACAAAATAGACTGGGAGACTGGAAGTAAAGCGGAACACATTACACAGGACATAAAGAACTATCAAAGTAAAACGGGAACAGAACTACAGAGACTCAAAGATAACATGTAGAGAAAATACAGGGAAAGCTGGAATAACACAAACCAAACATAAAGAACTCAAGAAACTGACACCAACAACCACAACTCCATGAAATTAAAACCTAGATACATAATGAGGAAGAAGAACACCTAAACATTTTAGAAACTAATGAAATGGGACAAAGTCCAAACAAAAAACTAGGAGCTCTTTAAAATTCAAGGGTCTAGGCAGAACACTTGGAGACAATTCCAGGCCCAATACTGGCCACTCAGGTCAGCAAAGAGGGTGCTGGCAGCGAAAGCAGGGCCACTCGGGATGCAGACGATGAGGGACCAGGGACCACCCCTTGGGTAGCCAGCAATGTAGAATCAGGGACTACCTCTTGGACAGCGAGTGACGAAACAACAGATACCACCTCTCGAGCGGCAAGCATGGAGGCTGGCAGCAAAGAGGCAGCCACTTCACTGGCAGAAAATTTGGAGAGCAGCAGTGAAAAAGCAGAAGCCAACTCTTGGCCAGCTGACGAGGAGGCCAGCAACAAAGGAGCAGGAGCCACCCCAGAGGCAGAGTAGCAGACAGAGGATGAGACAGAGTCAGTGGTTGATGGATTTGGAGCCTCTCATGTAGTCACTCAAGATGCAAGAAGAAAAAGAAGAAGACAACCTTTATTAATCCCACAAGTAGGGAAATTCAAGTTCTACACTCCTTTGTTATACATACACAATCTCACATGCAGGTCTGAAAAACACACGCACACATGCACAGACAGAACCAGTAGACATGCACTGGAGGAGAGGTGACAAAGTGAGAAGGCAACCCATGAAATGCACCAGGGGGCAATGTAGGGGTTTGGTGCCTTGCTCAAGGGCACCTCGGCAGTGCTCAGGGGGTGAGCCAACACCTCTCCAGCTTCCAGTCCACCCTCCATATATAGTGGTCCATGCTGGCCTTGAACCGGCAGTGCCTGGCAACTTTTCTGGTTCTGGCTTCCAGCCTCCACACCTATAGTGCTCTGAGTGAATCCTGAGGCAGCAGCCCTTGGTAGCTCTGATTCCAAAACCAAGTCCCAACGGACTGAGCCACTGCCACCCCCACATAGAGAGTGGCAAATAGGTCAGGCAGCACAGACACAGGGAAAATTAGCTGCTCTAGATCAGGAGACACAGACAGTGTAGGAAGTATCTCACGAGACTTGGGAAACTCAAACACTGGGGAAGCTAGTTCACCAGAGTCAAGAAACGTGAACTTGGGTGACATAGGCACAGGGACAGCTAGCTAACCAGACTTGAAACACTCAGGCACAGGGGTAGCATGCTGATCAGACTCGAGAGACTCAGGCACAAGACAAGCTAGCTGTCCAGATTTAGGAAGCTCAGGTGTGGGGGTAGCTAGCAGTCCCAATCCCAAATCTGGATTCACCTGAGCTGGCACTAAAAGATCTGGCTTCACAGTCTCCAGGGGCTTTTGGACAGTTGGCGCAGACTGGACCCTCCGGCCTTGAACGCATCATCTCCAGGGACTCTTGGACAGCCTACACGGAGACTGGACACAGGCTCTGATGCAGGTTCAAACTTGGTGGAGCGGTGACGAGGTGAACACCATTTCTTTTCGGGTTGGTTGACTAGCTGCAGAATTTCACAGCTTAGCGGCCTTGGCAACGAGACAGGTGAGCTGGGCTGCAGCAAAACACTGGGCTGAGGTGTGGAACTGGAAGGTGACAGTGGAGGAGAAGGTGAAAACCTTGTATTGAGAAAATCCTCTCCAAGCATTCCGACTAGTACCTTTCTCCTTAGAGAAAAAGTTGCATGCCACAGCTCTAACAAATAAGGATAGGATAGAGGATAGGATAAAATAGGATATAAGGATAGACTTAATCCAGGTTTTAGAGTCACAGAGCTCCAATATAATTGAGCATGAGAGCATGAGGTGTCCTTCAGTATCCCATAACTTTCTCAAGCTTACTCTTCGTCTTCCAAAACTTCAAAAATGAATAGGCTGAGTTCACTGGGTCCAAGATGGTCTTGTTGTACTGTCACAGCTGACTCCTGAGTGGAATGTGGAGGAAGGGCAGAGCTAAACGCAGGACTCACAAGGCAAACAGGAGTAAAACGAAAGTAAGCTGTGTTTTATGAAGTCTACAACTCCAAAAATTCAAGATACAAGGAAACTAGAAACTAGAACATGAAACATGTAACCATAACTGAGAGAAATACACAGCTAGAGAGAGACAAGGATGGCAGGATTATATATATCTATATCTATATCTGTATATATATATATATATATATATAGATATATATATATATATATATAGACTATTTGCTAAAGGAGGAACAGGAAAGAGGAACACAGGTGGCAAAAATCAGTGAATCAGGGAGACTGGAAGTAAAACTAAACATCATAAACAAAATGTAGCCAAAAGCCCCTCTCACCATGGAGGGTTGCATCAGGAAGGACATCCTGTGTAAAACCTCTGCCAAATTACCAGTGCGGATTAATCTGCTGTGGCGACCCCTTGGTGGAGAATACAAGGGAGCAGCTGAAAGAGGACGACTAAAGTAAACAAGAACCACACAAAGAACAGAACTACGGACACACAAAGATAATATGTAGACAAAACACAGGGGAAGCTGAAACAACGCAACCAAAATATAAAGAAGCCAAGAACCTGAAGCCAACAACCAAGACTCCATGAAACTAAAATGTAGATACACAATGAGGAACAAGGAAACCTAAACCTCTTAGAAATTAACGAAAACTCATTTCTAAAATTATAAAACCCACAGACTATGACACTTCCCAGAAGAGTAGAAACTGAAAAAGGCAGACCAATGCCATATTAATGCCTATGGATTTGGAATGTAATTTAATTTAAAAAAAAAACAAACAAAAAACATCTGTAGGTTTAATGTGTAGATGGCCCAATATTTTTGTCCATTTAATGTGTTTTATATGTATTACACATAAATATACATGTTTTGTTTTTTTATTTGTTTTTTATTACAACTTACATTGTTTGACTACTTCTAACCAAATACACGTGAGCACAGCACTCTGGGAAAGAACATCAAGAAGAAGATAAGAGCTCTGCACAATGATCACTTTGTTTTAGAAGTTGTGAAATTTTGTGAAATCATACTCAGAAATTAGAGAAGTTGCCATCTTTCATTTCGGGTAATACTTGACAACTTTTCCCCAAATAAACTGAAAAATATATCATCACCCTCTTAAAATAATGGCCTAAGTCCTGTTTTTAAGTTTTTCAAAAAACATAAACAGAGCCAGATATAGAATATATTATATTTATTAATAATTTCTGGAAAAAAAAGTTTTTAAAAAAGTGACTCAGGTTATTATTTTAAAGAAGGTGAAACTGAACTACTGAAACAGAGACATGTATTTGGTTAGAAAAACAACAGCGAAATCAAGGGACATAAAGACTCATGTACAGTAAATCCCTCTTCACAAAGTGACATGTTTAAATGTTTGCCTCAAGTTTTCGCATTCTATGGCTGTGGGAGCAGTGGGGGAGATAAAGTCACTCCTTATGATTTCTGTGGAAACAGTTAACCTTTTGTCTACAAGACCAGTTGGAGTCACTACTTCTTTTTCTCATAAATCCACTCTCACTGACCTTGTCCCCACTTCCTGATCATGATAATTATGATAGTCAAGCAGATGGCATTCATCAGCTTGCTACTTACTATGCGAGCGCTTTATATGAGAATAATACTTTTAGGATAGATATTACTGTTGGCTCTGTGTTGTCATGCAATGTCTTTTTCATCCCGCTAGATGGCAACATTGCACTTACTACTAGTTTGTCTCATAGGTCTTGACCTGAAAAGAGATGGGACTGGAAATTGCCAAAAGGCGTTAAAAATGCAAATCACTCGTTGCTCATTGCAGTAATATATTTAATTTCTAGTCAATAATTACAGCTGTAGGGAAGAGCAGTTTAGAAGCGAAAATTTACTTTTCATTTCTTTCATATTTTATGCTGATATCAAATTGGATCAAGTCTGCTGGCAACTTGACATATTTAAATGATAAACACTTATATTTATCTTCTTTTATGTCGACTAGAGAGCATATTGTTAGACATCAGGCCCGTTCTCGTAAGCATATGCCTGATTTTACAACTAGTGATTTTTACGAGTCTTCAATTCAATCAGGCCATTATTATCATCAGCCCAACCTTTTGATTTATGAGAACATCTGGTTGTACAAGAGGCGGCCGGCAGCGCCTACAACTCCTTTCTCATCAGTTACTTCAAAATGTCTAATAGCGCTATAACGCGGGGGAATTTTAATAGCCTCCCCATATGTGGACACTCCAACATGAGTGGTGTTCCGAGTGTCACGCATGCAGACACACCTTTGCGTCGTTTAAATGGCGTGCGCATTCCTGTTTGCGCGTAATGATCTGCGATATTTTGCAAACCTTGTGTCTGAGTGCCAAGGAGTTAGTAAATCGCAGTATTAACATGGCTGGGTGATCCGACCCCAACTGGCATGTCTGTTTTTGGATACTGATACAGGGATATTTGGGCCAACGGCGCGTCGTTGGTGCTTGGGGTGGCTGGGGGGGTATAAATACATGCCACCCCGGAGGCCTCCAGAGTTCGCGCTGGCCCGCATGCCGACCAAGGCAGACAGATCACGGCGAGGGAGTCGGCCGCAATCAAACAAATGTGCTGAAGGATAGGTCTGAACGCGTGTGCGTGTGCACGCGTGAAACCGAAGCAGCGTGACCGCGAGAGACATTTGATCTCACGTTGCTTTTATTTATCACCATTTATTGTGTCGTGTACTCACGTGGTGGGGCGCTCACATTTCCCCTCCCACAGCAGGAGACATAAATAAACAGGTATAGACAATGATGAGATGATCGCTGAGGTTTGGTGCCCGTTTATGGCCTTTATCAGTCTGCGCAAACCGGAGGATAAAAAGAAAGTAAAACTTATCACAGTGACAAAATGTATGATCACATAATGATAAATAGTGTTTTTTTTTAATCTGTGTGGGACCTTTTTTTCCCTGAGCCCGAGATCCTAACATCAACGTGTCAGCATTTCGTTTTGAACCATTTTTTTTATACATTTTTAATTTTCAAAGAGAACCTCCTGATTAAAAACGACTCTCTCATCCTTTCCTTTTCATTATAATTAAACCAAACAGCACTTATTGAGCAGATGCCCCCCCGGACAATTCAGTAGTGAAATTCAGAAATGACTAATGATCGGAGGGAAACCGGGATTGATGAGCAGCGTGGGGAGGGCTGCAACATCCTCACTTTGCTGGATTTTTTTTTTTTTTGCCGTCCAGTTTTCACGCGTGTAAACTCACCGCGCAGTTTCATGGCCCTCATGAGCAACCATGCTTTTTTTTTTTTTTGGTCACACTTTTGCTGTTGCTGTTGTTTTTTAAGCGATCGCAGATTTCTCCCGGGCAGCGGGACACAGCACAGTTTAGCTGTAATCCTCATATTTATGTTGGATTCAGCATTTAGTCCCGCAAGATTTATGTAATGCATCTAATCAAAGCTAATTTCAAACCACCGGGCTGCAGCACAAAATCGCGCACAGCGGCTGCCAGGCTTTTTGGTGAGCTGAAACTTTCTTAAGCCCCATAATCTGCCAGAGTTGATACTCTGAATGAACACTTGGACCGCTCCATGCAGTTGATTCCGTTCTTATGGGAAAACAACAACAACAACAACAACAACAACAGTGAGATTCCATTTTGAAATGTTTGAATAAAGTCGCTTGTAATTTTTCAAAGCACACGCGTGCATAATGTGGACAATTAAAATATTGGTTTTTGGTTGTTGATGTGGAATTAATTTGACGCATATACACATAAATCTGCACACAGATGGCGAATGTGTTCCTCAGATTGTTTCACTCTGCTAGTGCATGTTTTGTCACATAATAATGAGACAAAAAATGTTTCGTATCTGATGCTCGTTTGAACTTTTAATCAGAATCAGTTTCGGCTTTTTGCGGATACATTTGCGTGGCTGACGAGGCTCTAAACCAACGGAAGGTGTTGCAGCCCCTCTCCCTCTCTCTCTCTCTCTCTCTCTCTCTCTCTCTCTCTCTCTCTCATTGTGCAAACTGTATGGATTAAACTAATGTCCTCCCCTGAGTTGGTGTTTGATTGTCATGAACGCATTAAATTGTCAACTCTGAACACACGCACACACACTCACACACACACACACCGTGCGCAGCTTCTGGCTAAGTGGCTGGGGCGGGACACTGCGTGGAGCGAGGCGGGGACTGGAGGCAGGCGGGCGGGCAGCTTGCTGGTCGGGGTTGGTGGACAGATGATTGTCCGCGTTATTAACCGCGTTTGAGGGCGTTCCTGCTCCCGGTGCAGACCACGCCTCCTCCACCTACTAGTCCTCTCCTGTTTGGCATCCCAGAGATGGTCCAAAGTGATTCCTCAGGGAAGAAAAGAGCGCAAATCACCCGAGCAGGAGCCGAGGAGGAGTTGATGCCCAGGACTAGCCTCTTAATTGCGCGCAATCTTCCGTTTCATTCATCCTGAACAGAGGGGAAGACTTTGTTAATAAAGAAAACGGAGCTAAAGAGGGCGAAACGTGCTTCATCTCCCTGCCTCCCGTTCTCTCTGTGGACTGTTTGTTGCAAAAAGTGACATTTTGCTCCTGTTTCTGTCAGCTGCACCTTGATCCGGGGGACCGTCGCCAAACTCAGTGCAGTCTCTCTCATCCTGCGCTTCCCCTTTCATCGTTCTCACGTTGTTCATCTTCACAGCTGCCGCTTCACCCCCCCTCTTTTTTTTTCTTGTGGAGTCGCTGACATGAGGTGCAGCTAACCCTGGATGCTGACAGCTCCCCTTTTTCCTTCCACATGTCGCATCTTTTGTTTACTTTGAGAAACACGCGCAACTAAACGCCAAGTGAAATAGACCACGCCACTTTGCTCCTCTGACAGCGCGATCAAACAGACGCAAGAGGAGGGGAGGAAGGGGAGAGAGAAAAAAAAGAAAGGAGGGAGCCAAGGAGAGGAGGATAGAGAGAGAGGAGAGAGAGTGACTGAGAGATAGAGACGGCGTGAAGGTGCGTTTTGATGTTTGGCATCCACGAGAGCATCCAGAGGAGTGGGAGTAGTATGAAAGAAGAGCCCATGGTGGCCGGGATGAACGCGGTTCGGACATGGATGCAGGGCGCCGGAGTGTTGGACGCCAACACGGCCGCCCAGAGGTGAGCCCGAGGCGGCCTCGGCGCTGCGCTTGACAGCGGGGCGTGGAGACCGGGGGAGAAAACGCGCTCAGATCTGCGGCGTTATAGACGGAGCGGCTGCATCACTCGGGGCAGCATGAGTCCCCAGAGGACGCAGTTGTGGGATAATCACTGTTCCCCCAGGCATTTTAAGTTTTTAGCTCAGAGTCCGACTTGATAAAATATTTTATGTGGCTCGAAGTTTTTCCTGCGTTTTTTTAAGCGGATTTCAAGACGAAGTGCATAACTATAACTCCAAAGAGTGCAGGGTTTAAATGCTGGCTCGGAATAACTTTAGTTTAAAAAGTGAGCAGTGAGTTTATGTTTAGACTTTTCCAGCTAACTTTGGTGTTTACTTCTCACTTTTTGGCTGCAGTAAAGTTGATCTGAGTTACTTTTAAAAATCTGCGTGCCTGTTTTTATTTTTTTCACATTAAAATTTGGCAATTTTCATGCAAGATTTTAAAAAGTACTCTAGATTTAATTAAAGTTGCAGAAAAATGTACACGAATATAGACAACACACCTTCCATCACGAGAGCAACTAACTGTACAGTTATATCTATAATATTAATAAGTACACTGACACACTTTCACCTAACACTTTAATGTTTTAAGAGCTCTGTTTAATCATTGTTGCTGAAAGTGCAGGGTGCATTTGTGCTGAGCTTTTTGTAAAATTGCACATTTTGAAGCAGACACCGACTTTGAGCTCTCTTATGTTGCACTTTTCTTGACTGTCTTTCTTGCTGAATTGCCGTCGCTGTGGGTGCTAGCTGGTTTGTGCTTGTGTCCGCAGCGGAGTGGGTCTTGCTCGGGCACACTTCGAGAAACAGCCGCCCTCCAACCTTCGCAAGTCCAACTTCTTCCACTTCGTCCTGGCTTTATACGACAGGCAGGGTCAGCCGGTGGAAATAGAGAGAACCACTTTCGTCGACTTTGTGGAGAAGGAAAAGGTGAGTTTGTGCATTTCAGAAAACAGCATGTGAGCTTTATATTTTCATATTTAGCTGTGTGTAATGACATATTGGAAGGAAGAGTGTAATGTTTAAATTTCCCCAAAGCATCGACTGACTCCTGTCAGCAGTCAAAGTGATAAATTACCAAACGCACATAACAGGGATCACTGGTGCTGAAGGCTCCCCTGATGTGATTTTTAGATGTGCTTACCTAAAAAATAATACTTGCAGACTTCTGATTATATTTATTACTATTTTGTATTTCTTTACAATTAGAAAATAATGAATATTATACAAAATTATCGCAACTCACTCACTCAGTTGCCGCAAAGGATATTGATTGTTATATTTTCTGACAGTTCAGCTCAGCATGCAGCCTTTTCCTGCAGATGTTGTCAGACAAGCTATGTTATTTTATAGGAAAACATCAGTATTAATGTTAAACAGAGGTCAAATAAATATAGGTTTGGTTGCAAGTGGCGCTGAAAGAAATTATTTTACTTGTTAATACGTGCAGTATTCGTTCGCATTTAGTAACGGCTTTTTTATAATTAATAAGAGCCAAATGGTCTTCTGTTAGACAGTAATAACACAATGTATAATGCCGTGTTGGGAGAAGGACAATAAATATGTGAAGCTGTTATAATTAAAAATAATAACTACAGGTATACAGGAATATTAACATAGTTTGGGTTAAGGTTTTTATATAGGCAAATTCTGTTTCTTTTTTTAGTGATAAATTAATAAAAAGTGGACTTTACTTTGTATTCTTTGTCAAATAATTAAATATGTTCCTAACGTTGTAAAAGTTGCGGATTCTTTTTATTTTTTGTTACTCTTGTGAGCAAAATAGAACCGAAGAATAGAGATTTTAATTTGATCACATACAGAGAGACATGACTTTTTATTAATGTAAAAAAAATATGAAGTTGTGGCTTGCCTGCTCTGACCGGGTGTGTTTGGTTTACTTTTCATAGGAAACGACGGGGGAAAAGACCAACAATGGGATCCATTATAGACTTCAGCTGCTTTACAGTAACGGTGAGTTTGAGTTCCATAATTTTTATGGAGCAATAACGGAAGCAGCGTGTAAATGATACGTCAGAGTAAAGTGAGAAAACTCCAGAAATAAATGTTTCGGGTGCTCCAGCTTCAGTTTAGAAGTTTTATAGTGTTTTTTCTATTTATTTAAATTTCTTATTCCTAAAAGATTAACATTTTAGTTATTTTTAAATGTTTTATAATTTATAAATCATAATTTTAAAAATAAAAGAATTGATTTTTTAGAAATAAATTATGAGTTTATTTATTATTGCAGTGCTTACTGCTCCTATCAGTAAATGCAGCGTCTTCTTCATAATCTTCTCCAACCTGCAAAATAAAACGTCCCCCTTTTAACCCCTTTTTTTAAGTCTGTCTTCATTGAATAATTAGGCTATTGATACTAATATAGACAACTGTTTGTTCTTGCTCTGCTTATTTTCAGTGTTTAGTTAATAATAAATGTTTATAGATATAAAATCAACAATATAAAGAGAGCAAATTGAGTTTTACAGCTCAAACCAAGCTGACAGTATGCAACAAATACTGAAAGTCATTAATAAAAGTTTGGACTCAGTTTCCATGTGAGTCCAAACAGTTTCCTTTTGCAGGGGAAATCAGAAATAATAAAATGTGTACTCTGAAAGATTCCTCTCAAGGGTAAAGCTTTCCCTCAGATGTAATGTGTAAATTACTTTTAACATCTCCCTCTGTGTCTGTGCAGGGATCAGGACAGAGCAGGACTTGTATGTTCGTCTTATCGACTCTATGACTAAACAGGTAAGAGGTTCTGAATTAAACTTAAAAGGGCTAAAAAATTAAGTCTGCATCAGTTTGGTGGTTGTGTTGGTCTGACGGTGCTCC
>VUQH01075733.1:31960-43138 GCA_015106775.1 Etroplus canarensis
TGCATGCCTGTGTCTGAGACCCTCAACTTCAGCACAGCACAGCCGGCTTGATAAACGACCTGTCTTACCTGTGGAATACATTTACAGAGGCCCAGAAAAGTAGAGGACATATGTCCTCATACTCTACCTCTACACAGAAGCTAGTAAGTGGGAATGGTATATGTGTGTGTGTGTGTGTGTGTGTAGGTGTGTGTGTAGGTATGTGTATGTGTATGTGTGTGTCATATGTGGGTTCTTAACGGGCAATATATATGTGTGTGTAAGTGTGTGCACACATGTATGTGTGATTGTGAGTGTGTGGCTATCTCAGTTGCGGTTGTGTGTTAGTGTTTGAGAGAGACAGTGATGCATGCCAGCTCACTCTTTGAGGACCTTGACCCTCATTTCCTCAATGTGAAACAGAACAAACTATCCCAGAGTGTGTTATTGCCAATTCAATCACACAAAGAAATACAGAGCAGCTCATGTGGGCTGGCACACAACCGAGGGATTTCTCTGCTCGGATGAATTAGACAACGAAGAAAGTAAGCCTCTTCAACGTTGTTTTGATATCAGGTCTTTTGTTTTGCCAATTCTTCCTCTAGTGCCATTAGGCTTGAAGAGAGTTTGCCTTAGATTGAAAAGAGTAGGATGAGACGTTGTTTGTGTGAGAGCGTGTGTGTTTGCATGTTTATCGGGGTGAGTGTGTGTGTGTGTGTGTGTAGGGTGATCACAGCCCTGGAGAGCATGTTGAGTGGGGTTGGAGGGGTAACCAGACTAGATTTTTGGACGCTGTGCTTATGGACCAGATGGTGCACTATACTCCAGTCTGGCAGTCCAACTGCTCACTGTACACCACGTATAAACATACGTGCATGCACAAACACATATGCACAAGCAGTAGTACACACACACACATGCATACACACATACACAAACAATTTTGCTCTTACTGTCTCTGTCAGAACAGAGAGTTCCTGTTCAGGAGGACTGGATTCCCACGATACACAGATTTGCCAAATAGACAAACACTACTCCCAGATGAAAGACACACACAACCATCTTTCTGTTTTTTACTTGCCCCCTGCATTGTGGTTGACTTTTTTTTCCTCAGCACAGCATTCATAAAAATATAAATTAGAATGATTTTCATTTTCTGTGATCTTTTCCCCCCTTAGGCCATCGTCTATGAGGGCCAGGATAAAAATCCAGAGATGTGCCGGGTACTGCTGACCCATGAGATCATGTGCAGGTAAAACTCCAAGCTTCTTTTTTTATTTGACCAGTAAATCAAGATGAATGTTCTTCTCACTGTGGAGGTGTCTTTGTTGGTGTATAGAGGGGGCAAAGACATGAGGAGCACTGCTAAATTACTACAGAAATCTTATCATTTCCCTCAAAGTGGGTTGGGGAGACGGGCCCTGGCCTATTTCTGTTGAGCGTGTATGTGTCGGTGTATATGTGTGTGTGTGTGTGTACATCCCTCTCATGTTCGGCTAATTAGGACAAGGAAAAGCTCATTACTCAAACCCATCCTCCTCAGTTTGTGTAATACATGCAGTTTGCCGTGTCCTGACAGTGAGCTATGTGCAGAGGGAGGCAGACTCAAATTACACATAAAATACAGACACACTCACTCACTCACTCAAAAGTAGTAAGCAGGGACAACTATCACAGTCCTGATGCATGCATTCACAATCAATAAAGGCATCACACAGCATGTGAGTGTCTCTTACAATCCAGTCATCTAGAAGAGCATGTAGAGTTGCATGTAGAAAAATGGCTAGTGGCAAAGTGTGGCCACTTCCTGGTTATCACACAAGGCAATTTAGACCACTTGTTTTCATATGCTGCAGGAAACGGTTGAGATCAGAAATCTGATCTGGCTCTCCAATCCTCTTGTCCTGGGGGACTTGAGCAAGTAGGGGGAGGGTCAGTCTCTCTCTCGCCTTCTCTCTGCGTCTTTCTCCATCTCCTCCCATATACACGCATACAGTAGATGCACACGTGTAGTCAGACACAGGTACACTCAGACATACACATAGACATGCCAAAAGCTCAAGCGAGCAGACGGAGAGGAAAAGGTAGATGTGGTGATACTTTTTGGGGGATAGAGGGGGGTTGACGGCACACAACACATTGTTACATTGCACTGCAGTCAAATGATTCAGAAAGGACTCGTCACATCAGTATGCAACCCCCTTCTACCCAGCATGCACTACTCTCCAGGTCCAGTGGGACCACTCTGTGACCCACTTCTGAGGGAGAGAAAGAACGAGAGAGAGAGAGAGAGAGAGAGAGAGAGAGAGGCGGGATAGAGGGAGGGGACGGGCACTGAGGAAAAATAGAGAACATAAGATGTCTGGTTGTGTGATGTCTGACAGAAATGGAGCTAACCTGAGCCCTGGAGGCTAATTCAAGTTTTCATTCAGCCCCATTCAAGCTCACAGCTTTTGCCGTTCTCCTCCAAACTTTGCCTGAAATCGCCCTGCTGATCTCACCTACTGTAGTGCAAGAGCCCCGGACTTACCTTGACAAGCTAAACAGAAATCCAACTCATGCTTCCTCTTGAACTCCACAAAAGTCTCACGCCCCTTTACTCCTACTTCTCTTTCACATATGTTCTGCTTTCCTCTCCCCATCTGAGCGCTACCTTATCTTGCTCTGTCTGCTCTTTGCATCTCAGTGTCTTACTCCCCTTTTGTTTCATCCCCTCCTTTGCAGTCGATGCTGTGATAAGAAGAGTTGTGGCAACAGGAATGAGACCCCATCAGACCCTGTCATCATCGACAGGTAAGCAAACTTTGCCCTTTAAGCCCATCCGACATGATGACATGCTGTCATTGCAAATGCAAACACACCACATATGACCGTGCAGGCGCAGGAACAAGAACTGTTGGCCAAATACACAGGCAGTAAATACTGTCGGAGCATAATACAAACGTAAAAACCATGACGAAAATTCATTTAAATTTCCAGTGAAGGAAGTAGTTGGAAGCAATTATTGACATGTGATTTGGATGAGAAATTGTAACCTGCAGGCCTAATAAACCAGGCTGGACACAGGTTGTTTTTGAGCAACCATAATTGTGTGTGTAAGCAGAAAGTGTGAAACAGCAGTAAATTATATTCCACTGGTATGTGTGTGAAGTGGAGGAGCAATCACAGAGCAGTTGAGCTCTGCTTGAAGTGTGGTCAAACAGTGTTTGTGTGGTCGTGCTGATGACTTAGCTGATGAGCAGTTAGGGTTACAGCTACACACTGATGTGTGTGTGTGTGTGTGTGTCTGTGTGTTTATATGTATAAATCTCAGTCATGGATGGTTGTGGTACTGAAGGTTGTTAGCTGTTCTTTTACACACTCACACTTTTCTTTGAGTGTATGCCTTTCTCCTGCTGTCATAAACTACCGCTGACTGATGCAGCAGCTTGTAGGATTTACAGTCAGGAAAAAAAACTCCCTGTAGATTTACTGTCCAGCCTCTGCTGTATGAATGTGTGTTGCACAGGGGTGGACGAGGGAAAGTATTTGTTTATACTCAAGCAGTTCTTTAAACATGCAGATTTAAGCCCGCTCTGATTAGAACTGAAGGAGAGTAGATAAGCTGAAGCGTTTCCATGAAAAAGTCACAGTATGACCTTTTAAAGAAAGATTTTCTGATCTACATTTTTCCACAACTCCGTTATTAGGTAAAATGAGATAGATTGTAGTCTGTTTTGTGTCTGATTTGAATTTGTCAAATTTGAGTGTATTTGTGTGAGTGTTAATGAGGCAGTGACCTGTGCTATCTGATGAACACAGCTGTCCTGTTCTCACTGCTGCTCTGTCAAAAGCTACTCTTTACCTGTGCAAGTGCATGTGTGTGTATATAAATATATATATTTATGTGTGCTCAAGTTTGTGTGTGTGCGTGCGCCACCCTTGTTCCGCTCCACTGAAGCGGAAGGCCTCACCTCAGCGCTCCCTGAGACAGCTGCACCCCGCCACGTGGCTTCAGACAACACGCCTGCCCATCACTCTGTGCCATATTTCTGATTTTTGTTTTCCTGTGCGAATACTTGTTGAATTTCTCATCTGTGCACTCTGTTGCTCCATCTTTATGGGCGCCATCCCGGCTTCCCACAGTTAAACTTTCCCTTCAGTTTGCCACAGTTTGAGCGCAGCCACCTTAAGTGAAGCAGGCTGATCTGCTGTGAACAGCTTTCCCACACTGAGCATGTGTTGTGGTCGCTCGCTAGCAGTATTCCCCCGACGCCCAATGGCTCAGGTGTGAGGGCAGCATTAACGAACAACAAATTAGAACAGGGGGAGGGAAAACAACAGCAATATCTCTGTTTTCCTCTCCAGTGAGCACTCTTTCTGGACAGGAAAATAGGTCAGGTGAGAGCAGAGCAGTTAGGAAGGGGGTGGTAGCTAGTTTTTAAAGGGGGAATGAAGGGGAATAAGCAGAGGAGGGTTTATACGTTTGCTCATTTAGTACCAATATATTCTTGGCAATTGCAATAATCAGGGATTCATAAACAAACAAACAACTGTGAGGGTGAAACTGACTCAATTACCATGAGTTCCCCTCCTTCAAATTCATAAAGAAATACCATCAGCAGCCCCTCTCCACCCTTGAAGTTATTTAGTTTGTTAAATAAGGGCTCGTTAGCCCTCTGCTGTTTCGCAGAGATGATTAGATTTTACAGCCCTAATTAGCTGGGCTAGCTCTAACTCTTCTGGAAGAGTAATGGGTCTGATTGCCTAATTAGCTCTTTCTCGTTAAGATGGGAGAAACAGGCCACTGCAGCAAAACCGCAGGAATGAGGAAAAATAAAGTCAGCTAATGAGAAACTTATTTGATTGTTAGGAGAACAAATCTGGTACAGTGTGGATCAGCAGCGCTCTGGGTACTGTACTTGTTCACCAGGAGAATCTCACTCAACTCTTTCTTTATCCCACTCCCTCACTGAAAAGATATTTTGGGGGGGCTTTAAAGTATCTACAAGGAGTAATATGCTTCACATTTTAGTTGAGAAGCATATTTGTTTTGGCCCTGTTAGCAGAAATCACTTTAACATCACATCAATCTTTTGTGCTTTATGGCTGTTTTGGTTTAGGACTATCATGGTTGTGTTGTCATCTCTACTTGTCCTTTCTGATTGCTTCCTTGCTGTCTGATCAGCAGTGAGGAAGAAGACAACTCATGCTATATTTTATAAATTTAACTACAGAGGCAGTGGCTTCTTGGATATTCAGTTAGATCTTGACATGACATGTTGTGTCTGTGCTTGACACTGGGCAGAAGAAGCAGCTGAAAGGTGAGAAGCTCCTGTGCCTCTCTTCCCCAGGGAAACATGTGTGGTCCACTTTAGCCTCTTACAGAGGCAGGATAATATGAGGGGAGCCCTTAACCCCCAAACCCTCGTTTCCGCTTCTCTCTAACACTCCTGGTTAGCATAGGGTTAATCATATGCAGCCACGGTATGTGATTTCTCTATCATGCTTCTTGATGGGCCCCAAATCACAAACACATTTTCCTCTCACCCATGCAAACCTTTGCTTTCTCTCGCTATGGTTTGTCTTGAATTTGTTTCCACACAGAACTATTTTTGTTAATGCATATGGTATAATTGTGGACAAATCTCAGCCCTACTCGCTTTGGGGGTATGACTGTCCCTCCAGCACCATGTGTCCTCTCCTGCCTCCTACCACCTGTGTCCCGTGGCCCTTTCCTGCTCATCTAGCTCCCATAGGCCTGCTTCAGGGTGTCCCCCAGGCAGGGAGAGTCTCTCCAGAGGGGAGGATAGAAACACTCTGTGACCAGCGATAAGAATCCACTGGTTATCCCTGCATAGTCCATGATCCCTCCTCCATTTACAGTGCCAGGAGGGGCAAAGGGGTGTCAAGTTTACATGCACAGACAATGTTATTTCAGGTTTATTGCTGTTTTTTGAGTGTGTGCTTGTGTGTGTTTGCATTTGCACACACTCCTGCAGGCTGCTGTTGATGTGGCCCATTTCCTTGCATGCGTGTCTGTGCTTGTGTATCCGCATCAGTGTTGGTTATTTCCCCAGGAGTGAGTGTGTGTTTTGATAGAGGCCATTTCCTGACAAGTGTGTGTGTGTCTTGAGTGAAGAATGTCGGCCAGGAAGTGCTCCTCCCGGGTAGGGTGATGTCATGGCCGACAGCTTCCTGTTCTCTTAGCCAGTGGAACGTACTGACTCTCAGCTTCGTGGTGTGTAGTTAGCACTTGTGGAACAGGTTTTGTTTCACTTTTCGGCTGCTTCAGATCTACACCTGTTTTGGCATTTTCAAATATAAATAAACTTCAGGGCAACATATTTAAACACTCATTTTCTAATCTGTAGTATGGCAAGTTTATCTCAGTCCCTCTCTAATGGGGAACCCCCTTATTGTTTTGGTTGTTATGTTTGGATGCACTTCCTGGGGTGAGAGGTCATGTGTTGCCTTGGCTGGGCTAACGTGCACTAGTGAATAATGTATGTCATTGACTTTATGTCAGCCCTGCCAGCCCCCCAAGCAGAGCCCACCCATGTTTAATTCATCCATCTCATTTGTGTGTGTGTGCCTGCAAATATGTGTGTGTCTGTGTCATTTAGAGGCCCAGTCTGCACCTGTCCAGCCATTAGCCCCCTTCTCATTTGCATTTGATGCTAATGCGGTTTACTGGCAGTGGCTTCCGTCCCCTTAGCTTAGTTTCATTTTCATATACATGTCTGTGTTAGTGATAAGGTGAAGACACACTTATGCTGCAGATATCCTACAATCTTCTCACTGTATCTTCTGACACCTGAGTGTCGAGGTCTTCATGGTTTGCTTTTCTTTTCCAATTCTTGGGTCAGTTTTCTATCATGCAAGATTGTGATTCTTTTTCCCCCATCTCTTTTTCCTCACTGTTGGTTTTCTGCTGTTTCTCTGACCACCTATCAGTAGCTTGACATTTCCCTCCAAGACAATAAGAAGCTAGAAACTTACCATGAGACCCTGGGAGCAACACTTGCATGCTGGATTAGAATATCCCCCCCCCACCACACACACACACACCTTTTATGATCCTAGCTTGATTGTTTCTTTTTCTTTGGGGAATCTGAGAGGAAAACAGCATCTTTAGAAAATGTTTTGTTTCGCTGTTGATGATGTGCTGTCTCTTTTTGTGCAATCTTGGGGGAGGATTTGAAAAGGACTGGCCCTGAGCTGGTTGTGGTGTTTGTGCAAGGCTCAGGGGCAAAGAGGCAAAGTTGCTGGCTCATCGATATGCAGGCAGAACTGCCCTCCCTCAGGTGCTAACCGCCTCACAAATCTGCCTCACACACAAGAACACAGATGCAGCTCTCACCCTCAGATAAACTCCAACACAAATACATATGCAGACATGCGCATGCACAGTTATGAGAATCCACAGGCATGCAGAAATATAGCATGGACAGATGCACACTGACCTGCAGCTTTTTGCATCTGTTTAGTTGTGTTCTTTTTTCCCTTTGGTGGTCTCCCTTCTTCAGCGTTGGAGGAAAGCGTGTCCCCAGGGGATGGACAGCTACGCTGATTGACAGCAGGGAGTTTGGAGGTCGAGGAGCCACTAAAGCATTGCTACTTTCTCTCTCATCCAAACCTGCAGCCCCCAAAACTGTCTCACTTTCATTTGTGATAAATTAACATGTAATTCTCGGGGTTTATATCTGGGATTGTTTTGGGTTTATTTAATATCAAGTTAACCCAAGGTAAGTTATTTTTGTGGTAAGGAAACGATTAGATACATGTTGAACATATTATTTTATTAAAGCTTAGGTTTTGTGTGTGTTTCTTTGTTTAATTCTTTCCCCAATAAATGAAACAGAGCTGCTATAGTACTTTATGGGTAGTTAAGATAATGCTCCCCTGCTGAATGCAGGTAACAGCCAGTTTATTAGTCCATATAAAATGTAATTTACAAATGTCATAACAGCAAAAAGTTCTGAGTTTCACAACGTGAGGAGTTTTTTGGCTGGAGCCAGATAGCACCGTTGTAGCTCTATTTTCTCTCCAAACTGCTTTGTCATTACTGCTTGACATTCCCTGCTTGACCTGGCTGCTCTCCTTGGCTGTTCCCTCTGCCTTTGTGTCAGTGTTTGTTCTGTCCCAGAATGGAGGGGTTTGGCTGGCCAGAGCTGACCCAAATGAGTAGCGTCCTACTTCTCTGAGAGCTATTTAAGACATTTTTGGTGTTGGAAATTGCAGGTTAGAGAGATAGAGATAGAATGGGAGGAAAATAGAATGAAGATATATTTACCATACGAAAGGTCTCGTGTGTGACTGTGTGTGGTATACTGCAAGTGAGGAAAGAGTAACGTTTTCCAGGATTTAGTCCGTGATTCGCCCTAGAAGATGCGCTCAATTTGCTTTTCAAATGAGGCGTGAAGAGCATGTGTGTGCACCCCTCAGTGTGATGCTATACATTTGGACGTGCATGGCTATGTGTGTGTGTGTGTGTGTGTGTGTGTGCCCGGAGCAAAGCTTTGTTTTCTCCGCTCTCTGATGCGTGTGGACAGTCTCACACACGGTCCACTAAGTGCTCTCTCTCAAAGCCAGTGTGATACACAGCTGCCCGTGTTGCTGCTCTTAATTGAATAGACACACCAGCTCCTCTCAGTGAAGGATACTCAGGCATCCTCTCGTAGCCCACTGAGCCAGCATGTCATTGAGCAGTGTTGCTTCAAGCTGCCACGATCTCAGCCTTCATTGATGATTCATTGTTTACTGATCGTTTCTGCTAAGTGAGGACACAGACAGTATGCTTCATGCCAGCTCCATACCCCCTACATCCCTGATGTTTCACTTCCTATCAGTCAGTCCCTCCTCTGGTGTGTTACCTCAGCACTATTGCCCAGGATGTAAGTCCAGGTGTCCAGGATGAGCGCTTTTGACCCGCTGTGCTCAAGCAAGATGTATATTCTGTTGATTGTTTTCCATCAATTTGTCCAGGAAGAATGGATCGCTGGCAAGGCGCTGTGAGCGGTGCTCTCAGTTTCACATGTCACAATAGAAGGAAAACCTGCACGACATGTGGGAGACGGGGAGGGAGAGATATGTGCTGTGATAGCAGTGGTGGGAACCTGCAACTGAGTTATGATATTAAAATCATATTCTGATTATTTTATGCAAGATTTTCTTTTTGTTCCAGGATGGTTCTTAAGTGTCTTCAAAGCCATTAAAAGAAAAACACCTAAAGGCTATTTTGTTACCATATCATTCTCTCCTAGTTAGGCCTTTTCATATCTGCTCTCACATATGAGTTTTGTGACATTGAGCTTGACTAATTTGAGCTGCGATGTTAAGAGACTAAAGGAAATCTTCAAGGGAGCATCTCTGCCATAATTAAATGTAAAGCAGGAACGTCACCATGCAGACAATTATGGTCAACAGCATTGTTCGATCAAAGGGATGATATATTCTTACATTCTTAATATATTCTTTTTACTTTGCATTAATCATCAACAAATGAGACCTAAGCACATGTCACTGTTCCACTTCAAAAAGCAGAGCTGAATTTAAAGGCCTTTGTTTGTGTTTATGTAACTCATGTGGGGAGACAAAGTAAGGCGTAGGCAATCGACTGAGACACTTTGTTGTTTTACACTGCCTCACCTCCTTTATGTGTGTGCTGCTATCGTTGTTTGTTTGTTTACCAAGTGGCTTGACCTCACTCAGAGGAATGTTCACTTGTTTCCTTTTCTTCTGTGTCTCCTTCTGTGATTGTCTCTCTCTGATTTTCTCCATCCATGTGTCTCTCTTCGTCTGTCTTCCATCTTTCCCTGCCTATCTGCCCCTCTATCTATGTGTCTTTTTCTTTGGTCCTCCCACTCAGAACTCCAGATTTAACTCTGAAGGTTTTTTGGTTAATCACACTTGGAATCTTCCTCGCGTTTGAACGCTCTTCCTCAGCAAACGTGCTCTTCCTCGATCTTTGCGTGCGGCGCAGAAGAGACTCGCACTAATTATCCCCAGTTATTGGCTTCTCCAACACAGGAGCTGTGATTTACATGAGGTGACATTCAGTTCAAATGCACAGACCTTTGCAACCTTTTCTTTTTTTTCTGGAAAACAATTAACAGTGCTGCTTTCTCTTCTGACTCTCTCTACCGTACCTTCTTTTTTCTTTCACAACACCACTCCCTCCCTCTTCCTCTGGCTATTGTCTTCACAAAAACACAGAAGATTTACTGCCAAAAGAATGAAGGGGTGTGTGAGGTGTGACTGGCAAAATTGCTGGTGTATTTTTTTTTAGCAGGCAATTACTTGCTTGTTAATTTACAGCTATTCCTTTGGTTAGCTCCTTCAGAGAGGAGTTTGGAGGTGCTTTTGAGCGAAACAGATAAAGCAGTAACTTTAGTTTTGTAGAGTTGACGGTGATCTTTCAATTAGGTCACATTTTTACAAAAAAGAAAACCCACTTTATGCAACTCTTCTGTATTTCCACCGGTGACCCAAGTAAATTCAACATGCACTCTCTTACAGACACACACGCCTATGAAGAGGTATATAGCCTACACAAACACGTTCAAACACAAAGACAAACTTACAAGCGTGCTGTTAATGAAGCGCATCTCTCTTCTGTCATGACGCCTATGTTAGCATGACAAGATGTTTACACACACAATCACGCAGGTCCTCTGATGAAAGAGAGATAAGAAGAGAGAATAGAAGAGGCAGAGACGTGATAGTGAGCGTCAGGTATGGAATGCTTTTCTCTGTTTGACAGGAGGACAGTTGTAATAGTACCCCACTGAGAGCTAAGAGTGAGACAGCTAGACAGACAACAGAGAGAGGGAGGTGTACCCGGAGAAATATGTTCTGAAAAGGAAAGACTTTTTTTCACTACAGAGGACTTCTCTGAACTCAAGCACATTCTCGAATGTGGAGGAAAACAATTAGATACACCCGCTTCCCCTTGTCCCGCAGTGTAGATTACAAATGAGCAAACCTGGCATTTATCACATTACTACAAACATTTATTAAAGCCGGTTCCCCTCTAAAGCTGCAGAGATAACAGTGGGTAATTGCAGAGACTGGCTCTATTAGTTAAGTATGCCTAATGTCACTGCCTCAGAGCATTAATGGACGCCGTAGTATTATGTTCCTGCACTCATTACCACCCCACTCCCCTTCAAACAGATACACACACACACACCTGGCAGATCTGACCAGGAGGCGAGG
>VUQH01075733.1:43785-89133 GCA_015106775.1 Etroplus canarensis
CCACACACCAAAAGTCACACACACACACACACACACACACACACACAAACACACCCACCCACACACCCACCCACACACACACACACACACACACAGACAGTTGCATAGACACTAAACCACTGAGAGGAGAGTTTGGCTCAAACCCCAGTCTGGTTTTCTAAGTGGCACTTGAGATGTGTATGGAGACAGGCGGATGGGTGCTTGAGATTGTTGAGGAGAAGGAGAGAAAGAATAAGGCAGGGTGGAGGGGGGTGGAAATGAGAAAAGAACCAGGAAGAGATGGTGGCGAATGACGTGGAATAAGACAAGAGGAGGGGAAAAGCACTCTTTTCCTTTCCTTCCTGGGCAAAAGCGATTGTGTGTCTATTTTGATACGTGTGTATCAAAATATGCCTGCATATGCATGTGCTCATATGTGGGCAGGGACGTGAAATCAATGACAATTTATAATTTAACAATCAAAAGGACCTATCACTTTTTATAGGGCCTCCATTCTCATTCATCAATATTACATCAGGACTCAGACTCTGAGTGTTAGGGAGCAGGAGGGTGAGAAAACAGCTGAGGAGAGAGAATATGGCTTTGGTCCAGTGTGTGTGTGTGTGTGTGTGTGTGTGTGTGTGTGTGTGTCTGTGTGTGTGTCTATGTCTGTGTGTAGGTGTATGCATGTGTGTGTGTGTTGGGCTTGGGGGTGTCGGTAGAGGGGGAAGGAGGGCATCTGCTGAGGTTGTAGAAAACATGGCTTCCAGCATACACAAATGCGCAAACTCTACCTTGCATGTGTGTATGCGTGTCTGCATCTGTCCAGTGTGTGTGTGTGTGTGTGTTTGTGTGTATGTATGTGTGTGTGTGCACGCTTGCCAGCTGAGTGACAGCTTAATATTGATCTGTGGGAGGCCACGGTGTCATTAGACCCAGTATGGACCAGCAGGCACACGTGGAGGTCAGGGCACAGAGTTTGTGCATATGTGTGTGTGTGGGTGTGTGTGTGTGTGTGTGTGAAGGACTGGGGGACCAAGTGTTCAGTAGTGACAGGCTCAAGCCTCTGAAAGAAAATCAATCGTGTCATAAGAGGAAGGTTTCCTCCAGCATCCTTCTCTCTCTTTCTACCCTCTTCTTCTTTTCCCTCCTCTTTTCTCCCCTTTTCTTCTTTTCATTCTTCTCATCTGAGAGGTCATCCACTGACTGCTCCATTTATACCTTTACCAACCTCTTTTTCTGTCTTTTTTCGATCTCTTATTTTTTTTGTGGAGACTGTTTTTGTGCAACACTCTCACATGCATCACTCATATGTCAGGATTGGGAGTGGGCGGGGGTGGCTGCATGTGTGATGTGTGGATCAATTCAAGGGGTTATCCAGGTAAAAACCAAGCCATTAGTGACAGAACTGATCCTGGATCATCCCTCATTAACTAAAAGGGCATGTGGACTGTTTGTCCAGATAAAAGAAATGACCCCAAACCAGGGCCAATTAACTGAGAGGGCAGAGACTCGTTGAATTGATGGCACACATTGTTTTGTTTAACAGAAGTTTGGTTTCAAAAAGAAACTGATAAGACTTTGTTTTATTGTGAATTTAAGATGTCCTTCAGTTATTTATCATTAAGGATGAGCACACACACTCTTGCACATACACACAGGGCAAGCATCCACCTGTTCTCCTCTCCCCTGTCTCGCCTGAGGGGACTAGTATGGTAGATAACAGTTTGAGTGGGCCTTCTGCAAAACACTAATCAGACCTAACACTGCCTAATTAGCACAGAGTCCACTGATTGGCTTACAGCAATAATTAACACAGGTGAGAATAATTAGCTCCCCATAGACCTGTTTGTGCCTGTGTGTGTGTGTGTGTGTGTGTGTGTGTGTGCATGTGCGTGCGTGTGCGTGTGTGTGTGTGTGTGTGTGAAGGATGTTATTATGCAGTCTTGGTCCCTTGTGAGACTGAGGAGGCAGAGAGAAGAATCAAACTCATTACTGAAACCAGGCCAACCTGTGTTAGGTGCTCTGCTTTCCCACACCTAGAGAATTAGCCACAGCGAGCTCTACCTCATATTTCTCCTTCTCACTCTCTCCTTCTGTCTTTTTGTGTATATGCTTGTACTTTCCCCCTTTTCTTTATCTTTCTGTCTCAATCCCTTTCCCTGCAACCCCCCCGTTGCTGATGAGTGAAGGTGTGTTTGAGGAATCTCACCGCTAGGTGAACCTGCTAAGATAAGATGAAACACAGACACAGGGCATCTTTCGATCATATTCTGTCTCACTGGTGGTCTGGTTCTCTTTTTATCCCACGCCCAACTCTCTTTCAGTCTCTCTTCAGAATAGCAAGAACAAAATGGGGACGAAAACATTGGTGAGTGCTGTGTTCCTCTCTGGGAAAGTGTATACCATATTCTCTGTGAGATGCTACTACTACTACACTGATGGCTGTATAAAGAAGATACTGAAAAGCCTCATGTTGCCTTCCCAGTACAGAGAAAGAATGAGATAATGAGATAGACTGGGAAGGACAGACAAAGAATAAGAGGACATGAGTTTGTTTTGCTGTAAGACTGGCCGTCGTTCATCAGTCTGTAACCAGCATGGTGTCCTCCATCTCACTCTCCCCGGTTATTTTTACCAAAGTGCTGCTGCTTTGATCAAGCCAACATCACAGAGAAGAAGATGGGCACGCAGACATTGAGAGGGGGTTAATATTGGAACACAACTGATGGCTTGTCACTTTTTAGCTCCCAGGCACCAACATCGCCAAGTAGTTAGTTAGGTGCCGGAGAGTGGGATAGAGGGGGGTAACACACATAGACAGACACAGACACACACGCACACACACAAACACACCTTCAAGAGCTTTTTGTGTACTAAATAAATAACAACCAATAATGTAAATTGGTGTTTTCCTGTAGTTTGCAGCTGCTCCTGGGATGTATTTTTCATGTCAAGGCATTTTAGAGTGGTTTAGGAGTGCAGAATGTACAACTAATGAATTTAACCCCAGAAACTGTGCATGAACACACACAAATGCACAGTTTCCCTCTCGTGCATACACAAACGGGGAAGGGAGTCGACTATTTACCTGACCACAGGTGCACCACATATGAGGCAGCTGATTCCTGCCCACATATTCCACTCCACACAATTGTTCTCCACCCACCAGAATCCAAGGAGGTGCCAGGAGCGACATCAGCCTATAACCATAAACTAGTAGAGACACTGTGGGAGAGGAAAGCTCATTGTTGGCTGACTGATCTCCAGTGTTTCGCTGACAAGCCTCCCATGTTCACTAGATTTGTTTTTTGTTCTGTTCGCTCGTGGTAAACACTCACCTCTCATAACAGGCAGCTACTACCTCTGTCACACCGAGCCTGTCAACACAACACTCACCTGCACTGTACTCCACATCACATTGAGCCATACACCATACGCACGCACACTGTCGAGATGTACTGTATGTATGAGCAAAATGGATGTACTCAGAGGCAGCTTAAATGCATATAAGAGGTGTTAAAGCAGTGTTTATGGGAGACATTTGCATAGTGTTTATAGCACTTTCTCTTTCCTATCTAGTTTCCATACACACACATATATGCACATGCTCATAAGCGGCACTTCTCCACCACGAATATTTTCAATATCCCTTCCTGACTTAAAAAAAATGAAAGAAGGTTGATTGAGGCAAAACAAGAAAGGCTGTTTTTTCCATATTTCCTGTTTCAATAATTAATATGCATGAGTTTTATGGCCGCTTAAGATGCGATCAATTATTCATTAACAGCATGTTAATTGCATCCACAGTCGTGAATATTTAACCAAACACTAAATCAATGGGGTCGAATGAGCAGCAATATGGACATTTTATAAGCTTTGCCAAAAATTAGGTTAGGCTTTAATGAAAACAGCAGAGAGCAGATTGAAAAGGGACAAAATGTGAAGAAAGAAGCCTTACAAAAGGAAGTTTGTGTTTAGAAATCAGGCAACTGGAATAAATGCAAGATTGTTGACTTGTAATATTATAGTCAGTGACTCTTAGCCTTTTCTCCTGCTTTGTCTCTTTTTTCTAATCTCCTTTTTTAAATGGAGAGGATGTAATCTCTTCATCTCTGCCCACTGTAGCCAGCCTTTTTTCACTCCCAAAGACTCCAGACTCCTTTGTCCTGGATCTTTGTTTTCTCTGTGTGTGTGTGTGTGTGTGTGTGTGTGTGTGTGTGTGTGTGTGTGTGTGTGTGTGTGTGTGTGAGTGTGTGAGGGAGTGAGTGAGCAGGCTGAACTGCTCCTGGGAGTTTATTCTGGAGGCATGCCCTCCTAATGGTTCCCTACTGGATGCCTGGCACACCTGGTCTCCATCAGCTCATCAACCACCAGTGTATTTAACCCTAGTACTGCCAGACCTCAATATATTGATGTCCCAGATAAGTTTCATGTACTGCTGATCGTCTATATATTGATCACTTCCGGTGTTTTCATTCACTGCCAGTCGTCTAGCTGATTGTATAGCTGGCAGGACTAAGGTTAAGGACTCAGTCATCCACTCTTCATCAGATGATGCAGCTTCTGTAACATTAGCATGTTCAGGCTCAGCTTAGTTTCTGTTAAATGTGTTTTTTGTACACATATCCTCACCCCCTGTCCTGATGTGTCAGCCAATTGTCAACCAGCTCCTTTTGGAACAAATCTCCTTTGGATCTCCTGCTCAGGTAAAAATTTTCCTTTATGGGAAAAAGGGATATCTTGCTTTGTTAAAAAAAAAAGACTTTTGAATTGCCATCTGTCTTTGACTCTACGAGTTCTATGTTTAGTCATTACAATAATCAAGTAGCTCTGTTGCCTAAGCCTAACCAAACTTAAAACACAATAGGCCATTTGAGCAGCCTTTATGTGAGTCATAAGGAATGATAGAGAAACATCTAAAAAAAACATTTTTGAAAAGTCAGACTGGTGTTATTACCAGGGAGTTACCAGAGTTTCTTTCATGAAAATAATTCAGGAACAACAATAGTCCTATATACTCTAAACCCTGTTAGAAAATTTGAAATTTATTTCTACGCTGAATGTAACATTTAAAGAATAATCATTAACTTAACATATACAAGTTCAGAACTTAAGTATATAACCACAGTGTTTACAAGAATATGGTAATTTTTCTTTAACCCTTTAGAGTCTAGTGTATAAATGGCCTTTTTAACCCTTATATTTATACCTTAAAAACTGTTTACCTTGCTTTATTTGATGACATTTTTTCAGCACATGGCACTGTGTAACTTTACAGTTATTTTTTCATTCTGACACACTGTAATAAAACACTGGACCCAAAATACAAAAAAAACTAAAATCTGAGTAGGAAAAAGTTTGATTATTTTACTCTGAAAATCACAACCATGTTTAAGAAATGATTTTTATAACTTAGACTTAAAATATAAAGTGTAAATTTCAAAAACTTAAGCATTAATTTAACAAGATTCATACAATTTTTTACATTAAATGCAGCCAATGTCTTAGGTGCTTTTTTGTACAACTGTTTACAAAACAGTCAGTTGTCACAATAAGATGCCACAAACATTATTTGTGACACTCCAAAAAACAGTTTCTGCCCACCAAAACACACAGGGACACATCACAATGTCACAAATCTCTCGAATCTCAAAGCTCACTGTCTCTCTGTCTCTCTCTCTCTCTCTCTCTCTCTCTCTCTGTCTCTTTCTCTTTCGCTCTTCCTTTTCAACCAAATGCCATGTTTTGATTGGCTGATGGGATACATTTTTCCACCAGAAGGAGAAGGGGTGTGATTTTTTTTTTCTTGCAAACGCTCTCCCTCCTCTCTTCCTTCCCTTTCTTTCCTGCACCAAACACACAGAAAAATCATGGCGGAAATGATTCATCATAAGTCTGGTTTTGCTTGGACTATCAGCATTAACTTGGCCCATCACATTAAAAGATAAATAAATAAAATAGCAGCGATAGGGAGAAAGAGGACAAGGAAATCCCCACCATCACCCCTGGCAAAATGCACCTTGGTTATGACGATTCTAACAGAAGAACATGACTGCCTTTACAAAATTTCTGCCAGTCCCTTTAGTATTTCACCCAAACTTATCCTGGTAAACCTCATATTTGTGCTAAAGGTAAAGTTAGCAGATCATGAAAATATGCAGAATTCATCTTCTGGGCCAGATGAATGTCTGTACAATGTCTCATATCACTCCATTAAATAGTTGCTGAGATATTTCAGTCTCAAACGAAAGTGGTGAACTGACGAAGTGGTGATCATCGCTCTCCCTGAAGCCATGCTACTAGCATGGCTAAAAAATTATCTAGCAGCTGTGGCTGCCTAAGAGATGAAGGAACTTAGATTAAAGTGACTGGATCCTTAACTAAACCCTTGTGATTGCCAGCTAAACACTTTGACGAGCACCAGCCCACTTATCCATGCACTTATGTAGGACCACAGTTTTCAACAACTTCCATGTAAACTGCAGCAACTTCTTGATGAATAATACACAATGTTTCTTATGTTGATATCACTCTTACGCTTTGCCCACGCACCAGATGAATATAACTGAACTAAATCACGTACATAAGAGCCTATATGCAAAATATGTTTGTCTCACATAGTTTGATGAGCATTGCAACACATGGGGTTCATTAAACAGCCATTCTAACACACAGTTTCTGTCTTCATCCAAGCATAATTTCTCAAGCCTAGACACACACTAAAACAACATTCACAAACCTAGCAACCTTGATTAGCTGGTTACCATCCACCCCCACAACATGATAGTATAATGGACACAGTGTTGAAATGGAAAGTAATACTTTGACATTACTCCAATTAAAACAGTACTTTCAGTTACAAATCACCATGTAAACAGTAGTCTTTAATGAGCTTAACTCAAATAAGGTCAGAGCTTTGAATTAAAGATGAGAAGGATTCAATCTTGTTATCAAAGGGCACTTCAGACATGTATATCCCTTTATCTAACTATGACTCAGAGTTTTCAAGGCGTTTTACGTCACATAGAGCAATCCAGCTGCTTGATGATGCATGGGCCATTACTGTGCATGAATCAACTCCACAGTCATAGAAAGAACAGATCAAGGTAAACTTTGCACTCAGGCACTGGGCAGACTGTCGCAGTCCATGTAAATACAGTTAGTGACTGTCCGTTTCCACTGGCTCGTCTAAGAGACCAGATGGTGGGATTTGTCCAAGCTGACAGGTTATATATTCAGAGCCAGGCTGTATATTGTAAAGGGATGAAAGAAGATACTGAGCCAGAATGAAGGCCACAGCTGTAGGAGAAGCCACTTACGTCTTAATTAGGTACAACCCTGCAATCTATTGCAATGCCTTGCCAAACTTCTGCAACAGACTCTACTTTTGTAAAGCTCAGAATCAGTTTCTCTTTAAGCTTCTAATACCATGTGATTGTCATAAGGGATGGATTATATTTTTGTGCCAAAACCTAATCTCCATAAACAGGTCTGTATTTGAATATGCAGAAGTTGTTGATGAGGGTCAAGATTTTTGGTACTGGAAGCCCACTGGTTTCCACTTTTATTTGAAAACACTCACCAGCAAACTGAACAAAACGTCTTTCTTTCTATGTCAACAAGCTTCTCAAAAATCTGAAAAATTGGCTATTGCCACCAAACTGGTGGTGGTGGGGGTTGAGAAAGCCAAAAGCTGGGTCTTTTACTCATGTGTCACACCTGACAGTCCTCCTGAGGTGCTTCCACCACCTCATCAACTTCCTTCCACAGATTTTTGTTATTTTACACTGCAAACACATCACCAATTATTTCCTTTTAGTGCAGCAAAATGACCACCACTGATTGAGGTGGTAACTGCCTACCAGTAGGTGGAAGAGGTTACCTACCAGATATACATTCACTGGCCACGTTATTAGGTGGCGTGGTTGTTGGTGCCAGACGGGCTGCTCTGAGTTTCAGAATTTCAGAAACTGCTGATTTTCCAGAACAGCCATCTCTCCTCATTATGAGTTCTCCTTGTTAGTAAAGTGGTGGGTATCCCTACCTGTCAAGTAAGGGCCATTGCGTGTAGGTGTAACACGCTGACAGCCAATAAAAAAGCAACTTTTTTAATCACTGTCCATGGTGCTGAATAACACTACCATACAAAGAGCCCAGGTTCAAATCCTGGTGGGGGCAAAGCTTTTTTTACATTCTTACTCAGAGTCAGCTACATAGATAGCCAAACTAACTTTTGGAAAAAGCAGTCAAGTGTAGAAAAAGTATTAAAGAAGAGGAACAGGTAGATGGTAAGAATTCAATTTTGTTTAAGAAAATTGGCAAGAATGTGACAAGCAGTTACTAACAAGGAAAAAACAAAGAAACAAAGACACTTTAACCAAAGGGGAGCATCTGCTTAATATATCCAAGGCATCACTTTGAAATTAGAAACAAAACATTCTATGATTGTAACTATGCATGAAGGCCTTGACAGATATAATTTTGGATGTACCAATAGACACATATTGGGTGGTGGTAAAATATGACAGACAGAGACACCAAAAAATATTTAGAATACATTTTACATGTCATAGTATTTAACCAAATGTAAAAGCTCCTATGGTAATTAATGAGTCTTTAAGCAGTATTATGGAACATTTAAGGCTTATATTTGAATACAGTTGCTTTCATTAACTGAATGAAACAAGAGCAATCCAAGACTGGATACCTATTCTGACTGAACAATCACCAAATTTCAAAAAGAAATAAAAAATCTTGTATTGATGGAACGTTTCTGGATCAGATACTGTTTTGTTATATTTATTAAACTCTACTGAATTTACATTGTCACAGCACCGAGTTGGTATTGGTTAAGTCTTTGTGATTATTAGTTACTTTCCCATAGATTCATATGCGTATTATATTTGTCGAGATATGACGCCATATTTTGCTCTATTTTGTTGAACAATCCTTAAAAAATATCCTGGCTCCAGATGCACATCAAGTAAACTTTTTGTGGAATCCTGCTAACAAACATACAAGCAAAAGAAAAAAAGGTTTGTCCTCGATTATTCTTTGTTTTTTCCTCTGCCAAGGTAAGAGGTAAAAAGTTACATAAAGTATAACTTTTTATAGCTGATTAACTAATCATGGAAAGTATATACAAATATATAAAAAATATACCTGAGGTCTAAGTGGCTGTAAAGAAGAGTGTCTTGGTCCACTGTCCTCTAGGCTCTAGCCTGCTTTTTCTCTCTCTCTCTTCCCCTTTTGGCTCCTTCTCTCTCCGTCTATCTGCTGTGGGTTGGGCAAATTGGCATTGCGTTTCAGTCTTCAGGTGTGAGCGCAGTTGAGGCGGAGTCTGGGCTGCACACCTGTTCCCCATGTTTCATTCCCAGGACATTTAAACCTTGCAACCCTCTCCATTCTCTACCTGAACGTTAGCCATTAATGAGTGTAGTATGCCTGGTCACAACTTTTTGTCAGGCCTTTGTAAGTGTTAATATCATCCTTTAATTTAATTGAATCTTTTTAAATTTATCCTTCTGTGTCTGTCCACTTTCGGGTTCACCTCACAACCCTGACAAAGAGAGCAGTTTGTCACTGTTTTTGCACAAAGTTGCTGTATACTTTTCTATTTACATTTATTCAAAATCTTTTTTAATTCATAAACAAAAAGAAACATCCACAACTACAAATAAACTAAACACTTGGACTCATGACCATTTCTTCCTCATTTCTTTTTTTCTTCCACCCATCTGTGTCTCTGCTCCTCACAGAAACGAGACTACTGAAACTCCTTCCAGTTCATCTCCTTGGCCATGCCCTTATCTCTGTTTAGAGAACACTTTAAAAGGGCAATAAATGTGTTTTCCTGGCACTCCAGGGAAGCCTGTATGAATGTGTGGGCTGTTTAGTCCTTGTTTCAGGTCCATGTGGCAAAATCTGCAGTGGTAACCTGCTTGTTGGAAGCCAGGCCTTTTCCTCTTTTTCTCCATATTTTCCTCCACTCATTTCTTGGTGGCTTCCAGTTCTCTCTGGAAGAATTCTGTCTTAGCAAACACTTCAAAGGGCATTTTGGGGTGGCTGGATTCCCTCTGTTGCATAACTTTAATGGACCTTCCTTGAACTATAGAAATATCGTAGAGGCCCTTGCTTGTAAAAAAAAGTGCTTGTATATAAAGTGGATGGAGGATTCATCAGTCTCATATCAAGGCTTGACTGCCTTCTATTTTGTTTAGGTTTCTGCTGCTGCTGCTGCTGTTGTTGCTTCTCCAATTTGCCCTCCACAATCTTCTCAATGGAGTCTTGTGTCAGAGGTGTACAGGGGAGGAGGAGGTGGGTTGAAGAGAGCTGGCTCCATGGTGGAACACTAGCTGTCTCACGCCCAGCTTTCTGTCTTACAAGGTCCTCCCTTGTGGGCACAGACCTGTCCTGCAGGGTGGGATCATCTTTAATCCGCCTAGCTTCAGCAGAAGGCTCCTGGAGGAGAAATCTGAGTGGCAACTTGCAGAACACCACACTGAGGTTCCCTGGGTAGAATATGACATTCTTGTATTTCCTGGCATACCATAAAATCAAAAAACAGAATTTCTCTTTATTTTAAGATGATCATAGTCATATCATAGTTGTGATAAAAGGGTATTTGGTCCAGGCATTGAAAATATTGCAAATAAAAATCATTCAATGTTGAATCTGTATTTCTATAAATGGTTTAGTAGTCGTGCTTTGCAGCTGTACTGTCTTCTGTACTGTACATTGGTGGTTTAACTCTTTTAAGGAGGGTAGTTAGTAAGAAATAAAGACCATCTGAAGTGCACAACAAGCTTGTTTAACACTATAGCAAGACATTCGATACACACGAATTTAAAACAAAAAAACATTTACACTCACTATTTAGCAGCACAAGTCATTTCACCACAGGTCTCCAACCATCTCCAGCCAAACAAGAGATGCTAGTTTACATGAATCAAGTAAATGCATTTGCAGCAAACAATCATGCTGTCTTTAGAATACAACAGTAAATTTATTCAGTAGTGTTATTTTAATTTCTTACCTTTGATAAAGGAAGCTGAAGCACTGATGAACATTAATGGGTTCCCCCTGGGATTAATAAAGGATTCTGATTCTATATCCAGTGAGTGGCAGTTCCCTGGGATAAAATGCCTTGTTGCTGTCAGAGGAGAAGGACCAGATAGAAAGCCAATAGTAATTCAAAAACCACTTGTTACAGCCGTGGTATACAGAAGAGCCTCTCTGAACGCTCAATGTCAAACCTTGAACCAGATGGGCGACAGCAGCAGAAGACCACCTGAGTCTGCTCCTGTCGGCCAAGAACAGGAAACTGAGACTACATTTAACACAGGCTCACTAAAATTGGACAACAGAAGACTGGAAAAATTATGCCTGCTCCGATGAGTCTCAGTTGCTGCTGCAATGGTCAGATGATAAGGTCAGAAACTGGTATAAACAACACAAAACCATGAATCCATCCTGTCTTGTATCATTGGTTCAGGGTGGCGTAAAGGGGTGGGGGATTTTTTTTGACACACTTTGATCAACTCCTAGTACCATCTGAGTACTGCCAACTGAGCATTTAAAGAATTTAACATTCAAATGCCTACCTGAGTGTTGTTGCTGACCATATCCATCCCTTTATGATGACAGTGTACCCATCTTCCCATGGCTGCTTCTGGGACATGGGTACACTTTGTGACATGGATAATTAATGCACCATGTCACAAAGCTTAAATCATCTCAAACTGGTTTCTTGAACATGGCAATGAGTTCACTGAACTTAAAAGGCCTCCTGAATCTGCAGATCTCAATCCAATAGAACATCTTGTGATGAAACAGGAGATTTGCATTGTGAGTGCACAGCCATCAAATTTGCAGCAGCTCCATGAAACTATCATGTCAGTGTTGACCAAAATGTTTGAGGAATGTTTCAACCAACTTGCTGAATCTATACAACAAAGAAATAAGCCAGTTCTGAAGGCAAAACACAACCCAGCTCAAGAAATATACTTATTTTGTGTATTTTCACTGTATGTATTTGTGTGTGTGTGTCACTAGTCTACTACTGTCTATCTTGACCAGGACTCTCTCACATAAGAGATTTTTATCTCAAGAGTCATATTATCCTGGTTAAATAAATAAATAAGTGTGAGGGCTCTAAATTTGAGTTTAACTACCTGCAGTGGTGCACTTCAGCAAGGTGGGTTACCTAGTAGAATTAGAATTAGAAATCGTTATTATCGTCATTATACAATTATCACAAAATTGCAGAGCAGCCACAGCTTCATATGCAGGGAGAAATAGTGATTTACATTACATTATATTAATAAATATAAGTTTAAAAAAATCTATACAATACCAGTCAAAACGTTTAGAACACCCCAATTTTTCCAGTTTTTTTTTAATTCAAGCAATTCAGTCTCTCTCTCTCTCTCTCTCACTATATATATATGTATATATGTGTGTGTGTGTGTATATAGTAAACGTGTGTATATTTTATATATACACAGTTTTTTGCATGTATGTGTGACTATAAATAAATGTTCATTGGAGTATATAATGTATGTATATTTACACATATACTTTTCCCTCAGCTTTATTTAGCTTAATTTTTTTGATAGTCTGTCTTAGCCACACACTGTGGGTCAGGGTAATGGCATTTTGATTCTGTGCATTTCCTGTACATATAGCAGAAATTTGATAGGGGCTTTGACTTTGAAACTGACGAAGACAATTAATTATGTAATCTTCATATGACATGAGTGCTGCATAAATGCCAACCAGCAATATCTCGGTGCAAAATCAGTTGGTTTCAGCTGTATAGGCGTGGTCCACAGCAGCTATTTTTTCTTGTTAAAACTCCAGAAAAATTTTGTAAAAACATCAAGAATAGCTCATATTAGTCCAGTGTACAACAGTGTACCCAATGAGAGAAAGCAAAATACCCAAAACTAAAGGAGCTAAGTGATTTTTTAGATGTCAAAAGGTTTTCTGTGGAAAAGGCATTAGTGCAGTCACTGGGAAAATCAACTTCAGTGAACTCTGACATGCAAAATTTACATAGTTAACTAGCAGCAAACTGCCCTGATAGCAATGACCTATGAGAGAACTGAGAGCAGCAGAGTCCAAAACAGATGAGGCCATTATATTGTATTAGTTGAGAGCTGTGGGCAGCATTAATTTTCATATAACCCTGCTCCACACGAAAGGCACAATTTGCACTGCAAAAAAGACATTTCAAGATACTCATATTGTCTTACTTTAGAGTGATTAAATGTTGTTCTTTTCTCATCAAAGATAAGTGATCTGTCAAGCTCTAGATGCACTCATTTATTAGGCTTTCAAGGTTACTGGTTCTGATCTGTATTAGGTTTTGATAGAGAGTTTTTAATCCATTTTTAGCTCAAGCTCATGAGAATAAGTAGTAATCATAAAGTAGTCTTTGATTTGAATTTGTGAAGGTGCACATTCTCTTAATCCTTTCCAAATTAGCGATTTATTTGTAGTGTCTAGCAACACAGAAACTGTGGGCAGTTATGAGACAGGAGGTGATTGTGTCTAGCTTGTCAGCAAACCAGATAAAACTGTATGCCAAATATTTAAGCAAATTATCAACAACCACAAGAACTATCTTTTCCCATGGATGCTCAGCTTAAATTTTCTGTGTGAATGAAATCATTACAGAGGTATTGCTGTAATGAGTAAGGGAGTATCCTTTACGTACCTCCTAATATACTAAATGTAAATGTCTTATTCCTCTTAATGAACAATGCAGTGGTGATGGTATGTGTGAAGATATTTCCCTGTATAAAACTGTGAATTAAAATTTGATGCAGCATATTGATATTCATAGAAATTATATACTTTTAATATGATATGTTCCTATATATACAATTAGGTCCATGAGTTTTGGGACAATGACCACCAGCCTCTGACCCACTGTGGTGGATTTGAAATCAGTCAAAATGTGATTCAAGTGCACACTTTCAGGTTTACATCAAGGGGTTTCACAAAAGAATTGCATTCATTCTGTAATTCTTACAGAATGAATGCAATCTATTGAATCTATTGAATGAATCAAAAGCAATTAGACAAACTAACATAATTTAAAATATAATGATTTTTTATAATATTTGGATAAAGAAAACTTTTGCAGCCAGTGTCTGCCTGAAGTATAGAACCCATGGACATCACCAATTTTGTAGCATTTGCCTGAATGTGAGCAGAAAGTACAGCCCTGTATACTTCAGAATTCATCCTGTTGCTTCTGTCAGTGGCCTGGTTCCACTGGCAGCCATACATGCCCATAACATACTTAAAAAACATTTTCTTACTCTAACTGAGCACTCACACATTTTACTACAAGCCTCATTCACTTATTCACACAGTGCTTTATTCTATGCCTTTTAGTGCATTCTGACTTCCATGCACACACTCACACTCTGACAGATGCATCTGGAGCAATTTGGGCTTCAGTATTTTGCCAAGGACACTTCAGCATGTGGACAGGAGGAGCACGGGTTCACACCAGCAGCCCTCCAATTGATAAACTACTCACACTATCTTCTAAGCCACAGCCACCCTGTAACATGACATAATGCTTAATGCTTCAGCTGTTCCTTTCCTTTTCCATAATGTCTCTTCCCATCATTCTGGTGCGGGCTCGTCTTGTCTACAGAGAATCCAAAAGATTTTTTTCCAGATCTAGGGAGACTTTTAAATCTTTTCTGGCAAAGTCTGATCTGGCCTTCCTGTTCTTGAGTGTAACCAGTGGGTTGCAACTTGTTGTAAGCCCTCTATATTTACATTCATGTTTGTAGACTTTGGTGTTGCTGAGCTGCCCAGTGTATTCCTTCCTTTTTACGAATGTTCCAGTTGTTGTTTTGGCCACTCCTAAAGGTTTTTTTTCTATCTTCCTGATAGGTTTATTTTGGTTTTCAGTCTAATGGCCTCTTTCAATTATATTGACATCTCTTTGGCCTCATATTGAGAATTTGAGTGAAATGAACCAAATACCAAACAACACTTGGAATCAACTCCAGATCTTTCATCTGCTTAATTTTTCATGGAATGATGAGGGAACAGGCCTCACCTGGCCATGAAACTGCTTGTCTGTCAATTGTCTCATTAATTTTGAGCCACTGAAAATGGAGAACTATGTATAAAAATGGCTTTAATTCCCACATGATTAATGCAGTTCTTTTGTCAAACCTCGTGAATTAAAGCTGAAAATTTTGACCTTTTAATTTAAAATCCACTGTGGTGGTGTACTGAGGCAACATTTTAAAAAATGTCATTGTTGCAAAATGTATGGATTTAACACTAGCTATTATTTTCATATCATGTCTAAATTATATTGATTCACAGAGATTATAAAGTTTCCATTTTGAGTAACCATGTAAATAAACAATTATGTACTGATAGTAATCAAAGTCAGAAGTGGTTTATCAAAAAGATTTAGTTTGTGTGTGAAATGGCTTTTTCCTTGTTTGGTCAAGAAAAGTTGATTAATTCATTGAGTCTATCCAGTCAGAACAAAGATGAAATCTAGATTTGGCAGAGCCTAAAATCCATTTCTCAGTTAAATGAAGTGGCAACCCCGAAACCTTCTTCCCATCTCTGTGGAAATTTTTAAAACAAACATTCTATTTAATCTCCGAATCTAGATTTGCAGACTAAGAAGCAGGCTGTGTAGAAGTCATAATTTAAATAAACAAACCCGGAGTTTTCAGCCACACACTTACTTGAAAATCAACCGCCTCAACCAAGTTATTAGAAAATACCATAGTGTCCCTAGAGTGATTAGGTGTTCGTAGCTGAGATCTGTAGGAAATGCTATTAATAATTTGATCTTATAATACGCTCATCAGGTGATGGGTCACACCTCCGGGGCTTGGCAGTGGCATTAAATAAAATTCATGTGCACACATTCAGTCAAACTCTTTATAGCTCAAATTACTATTTTTAATGTTGACAAACAGACTGCACTTTCTTTAGTTACTGAGCATTTTAGCATCTCGTATCTCACTGTTTTGGGTTTCTGGCCTGCTGCTATGACCAACTGCTCTCATCAACATTTTCCAGCCCCAGCAGGGAGCTGCTTTTTGGCAAAGACCTTTAATAAATTAATTATGAAGTACCTGCACATTGCCAAAGTTAGCAACTAGATGGGAAACAGCAGATGATTTATAAACAAAAGAGTTTGATATTTTCCCCTGGAGCTGGTTGAAAGTAAAATAAGGTCAAAAATAAGGAGAATATAGAGACAATAGAGTATAATAAAGTGCCACCCACCTAAAAGCTGTTGCGGTGGGATTCATTAACTACAGAGTAAAGAACCAGAGCTAGATTTTTATGAACTTCCAAACCCAAAACACTGAGCTTCTCAAGAGACAGAAGTCAATACAGGAAATAGGACATGAGGCAAATAGCCAAATGCCATACTAATGGGGAGGCTGTGGCTCAGGAGGAAGAGCAGATGATGTACCATTTGGAATGTCAGTGGTTCATTCCCTGACTTCTTCAGTCCACATTGCTACATAAGTACCAGTCCATTTACCAGCTAGGCTGCTATATTTCTGTAGATTAAGCTGTGAAATGTGGGTACTTTAGGAAGCTGTAAGAGCTTAGCCACCAATAACTTTTGTAAGTCCTACTAAACACAATATACTAAAATACTCATTCGACATAGTGAATTGTTCAACGATGTAATGCTTTTAGCTTGTTACAACCATTTTGTGTTTTAGCCCTACTGTGATGGAGACAGTTTTCCTTTTCAGTGGGACAAAATCACTATAGACTTAACATTTGTCCGATGGAAACAAAGCTGACTTAAAGGTAATGGTAATGGTGCTCTGCATCCACTGGATACAACTGGCTGCTAATACAATGTGACCAGACCATAATTAAAGTAGTTAATGGACATACCCTGTGGGTCTTAAAGGGAAGCCATTGAGGTAGTACCTTAAAACTGCATTCTTTGTTATGGCCAGCAGGAGGGGAGATTCCCTTGATTGAGAAAGGTAGTCAAATACAAAGGGCAAAAGGCAGGGTACACCCCGGACAGGTTGCCAGTCAGAGTCAACACAGAGATGGATGGTCATTCATGCTCGCATTCACACCTATGGTCAATTTAAAATTGCCAATTAACCTAAACCCTTTGCGTGTCTTTGGACTGTGGGAGGAAGCCGGAGCACCTGGAGAGAACCCACACAAGCACAGGGAGAACATGCCAACTCCACACAGAGGGACTAAACTGGCAGGCTGCTGGGTTCTAACCTGGACCTTCTTGCTGTGAAGTGACAGTGCTAACCACCATGCTGCCCACACTTGATTTGTTACCTTAGTAAACTCTCTCTTAAAGCTTTTATGGTCCCGTGATGATGATGATTTTTTCAATTGTGACCACATTTTGAGTAAAACAGACAATAAACCAGATGTGCTTTATGACTTACAAGTTGACATCCTATAAAAGTGCAGCATCCTGTGTCTCTCAATCAGATCCACAACGCAAAAGTCGAGACTTAAAGATGAGACCTCACAAACAAAGTGGGTGATGTCACAGTAACAATGTCCATCTTTTACATACAGTCTATGAATATGGCAATATGTTCATTTTGTTTTTATTGCTTAATCTATCTTAATACGACCACAAAACAATTAATACACAGCTTAGTTAACCTAACACCAGGCTGACAGTTGTCAAGGTGAGGATTTTATTGGCTATAACATCCAACAGGATCCACACACGGAGTCACATTAACACACACACACACACACACACACACACACACACTTACACAGAGCTGAGCATTGGATGGTGATCATCTCAGCCTGTGATGGCACTCACTGCCACAGTAATTTTATGACTCACTTCCAATTTCCCAGCCCTCTGACTCTACAAGAAAGGAGGCAGTTACCAGTTTAAAAAATGGCTGTGTTAGACCTCTTCTAATGTCCAATATGTCCAATACTGTACAGTGGCAAGATAGATAGATAGATAGATAGATAGATAGATCACCCTGTGCTGTTGTTATTACACTCTATTTCATCATGAAGCTTTGTCAGAGTGCTAGAGCTTAGTGTGTCCATCTTTCACACTTGAATATACACATGTGCAGGTACCCCCAGCCCCCTACAATAGACATGTGTATGTGCATGTGTTACTTTAATGGATGGAAAAATAAAAGTCTTTGCACAATCAGTATGAATCATACTTAATATAATTCATATTGATCCATTTTAATATTGTTGTGTCATCTATCTTGTAGTTTGTACATAACCTGGGTAGTGAAGGAAAATGGTTACTCTGAAATACCTACTATAGGCCAGGAAATGTGTAAGAAATGCCAGATCTTTTAAATCATTGTATTGTCTTGCTGGTGATACGTTTAAGGGAAAAAATAACAGTGCACCAGAGATGTAACTATCGACATTAACAGGTTAATAAATATATGTATATTCCATGTTTTTGAATTGGATTGTCATAACAAAAATCTTTATATATATTGTGATCCTGTCACGTTTAGCTTCTAAAGATAGCATTATGGCTATTCAATTAGCTATGACATTGCAGCCATGTTCTCCTGAGGCCATGTTTTGTCACTTTGGGTTTTGCATCAAATGAAGTCTGATTCTAAATAAGTATAATGTTTTAACACCCTCATTGTCCCACATGTGCGTCCTTCTAAGACAGAAAAGGACTCAAAGTGTTTTGCTGCAAAACACATTTGTTCAACAAAGACTTAAACAGACTGATTTAACCTCTCAGTTCAGACTCTGATTTTGGACTCTAGTACTCCTGCAGTGCTGCTTTGTGCTAGCAGTAAGCAAAGCAGAAAAGCAAAGAAACTCCACACTGAAATAATCCATTACACATATAAACCCCTTTTCTGCAGTAATTTTAGGGGCATTTCTCTACCTGATATTACAAACCACTCTGATGCTTAATGTCTTTTGATTCAGACATTACAGAACCATGTTTAATGGCTTTAGTTGAAGATACCACTTCTACCATTAAACCATAACTCGTACATATGGCTTCTTCTTTGTATGATAGACATTTAACCTGCATTTGTGGATGGCATGATGAAATGTGTTCACATACAATGATTTGCAGAGCCAGCACAGTTATTTTCATGACAGAATCATGCCTGTTTGCAATGCAGTGCCACCTGAAGGCCCAAAGATCAAAAATTGGTTTTTGGTCATCTCTCTTGTGCACAGAGATGTCTTCAGATTTTCTGAATCTTTTAATGATATTATGTACTGTACATGATGGAATAGTCAAAGATTTTTCAATTTCATACTTAGGAACATTATTCTGAAATTTCTCCCCATTTGTAGGTGCAGTTTCTGGCAGATTATTTAATCCCTGTCCATCTTTTCTTCTGAGATACTCTGCCTCTGTAAGGTGCTCTTTTTATACCCGATCACATTACTGACCTGTTGCCAATTAACTTAATTAGTTGCAACATGTTTTTCCAGCCTTTTTTTAGTAGCACATACTTCTCCAGACTTTTGTTGCCCTTCTCCCAACTTTTTTGAGACGTGTTACTGCCATCAAATTCAAGATGAGCTAGTATTTTTCATGAAATAGTAAAATGTCTCACTCGCAATATGCGATATGTTTTCTATGCTCTAAATGATATAACATAATATAATTTTATGATATTCACAAATGAATGCATTGTGTTTTTATTTATATTTTTACACTGCATCCCCACCTTATTGGAAATGGGGTTGTATGTGTTAACCCTGCAATGGTCTGTCAACCTGCCCAGGGTGTACCCCACCTTTCGACCCATGACAGCCTTATTGGTATGCAGTTAAGAAATGGCTGAATAGAAGTTTAAAATATCACTGAATATATTGAAGTATATTATAGCACAGTTACAGATGCAGTGTCAATCTTGTTTATGTTTGTGGGTACAATTCAGCCAAGGTATGCAAATAAGATATGTGTGCACAGATTTGTGTTATAAATATTTATATCAGTGTTTCCGTGAGATGTATAAATTACCACTTGTACTTATTAAAAATAGCAGTGTGGTGGTGCCCATGGCCTCAAATGTGGTGCAAATGTTCTGCCGTTGTTTTAATGCCAGAAATAATTTAGAATATCTGGCAGATAATTATGTAGCAGTGATGAATGTAATATCCGAAATGTATCAGCAGCTGTCCACTATGTTGCAAAGCTTTTGAGCTGAATGACTATGTGAACAAATAAACATCAAACCATCCATTTTATTGACCACTGATCCAACTTGGTCCACCAGCTCCAAATTTATTTATTTATCAGATGCAAAACTGGCTGAGTATGAACAACCTTGGGCTCTGTCAAAGAGATATTTAGGAGCTTTATTGAATAAAAAGTCTGCTTAGACTTGTTTCCTGTTTAGTCAGATTTGAAAACGGTAGCAATTTTTTCTATCTAATCTGTAAAAGTGTAAAATTAAAAAATCATAGCCTTATAATGGGGTCAACAACCTTTACTATGAAGAGAGCAGTATTTGAGCTTTTTTGACCAGAAAAATCTGTGTGGAGCTACAAAACATATTCCAGCCTAACAATGAAGTTGACACACCATAATAAAGTATAACTAGCCGATCAACTATAATATTAATAGTATGTACTTATAGTATGTAAATAATTAAATTAGTTGGAATATGTATCCACTTTGAAGTTAGCAGCAGTTGCTTTTTCATCAGAATCAAAATACTTTATTAATGCCAGGGAGGAAATTGCTTACATTACAGACACTTCATTAAATACATATAAATATAAATATGGGAGATAGAAAATTAAGATAAAAAGAAGATAAAAATATATAAACCCAATATGCAAGAAAGTCTAATATGTAGCATAGGTAGTCCAAAGTTAAACAATACTATTTACAGTATATACACAAAATGGCAATGGGAAAACAGTCCAGATGTCAAGCAGCCTAACAAAGTACAGCCCCAATTCCAAAAATGTTGGGACACTACATAAAACAGGAATAAAAAATACTGTAAATCTCACAAACCCTTATTTTATTCACAAAAGAGCATAAAAACATATCAAATGTGCAAGTGAGACATTTTACTGTTTCATGAAAAATATTAGCTAATTTTGAATTTCATGGCAGCAAATTCAAAACGACCTTTGCTTTTCTTTAGAGAGACTCTGCCTCTCTAAGGTGCTCTTTTCATATCCAGTCACATTATTGGCCCATTGCAGATTAACTTAATTAGTTGCAACATGCTCCTCTCTTGCAACATGCAAATTAGTTGCAACATGCTCAGCTGTTTCTCGTTAGTACTACTTACTTTTTCCAGACTTTTGTTGCTCTTGTCCCAACATTTCTGAGACATGTTGGTGCCATGAAATTCAAAAAGAGCTAATATTTTTTTATGAAATAGTAAAATGTCTCACTTTCAACTTCTGATATGGTTAATTTGTTCTTTTGCAAATAAAATACTGGTTTATGAGATTTCCCAATCATTGCATTGTGTTTTTATTAATATTTTATGAAGTGTTCCAACCTTTTTGGAACTGGGGTTGTAAAACAATGAGTCACTTTCAACTTAGTTTTGAATCCAGCTGTAGATCAAGCATATAAGTCAGCAGTGTTGGCAGTGAGAGCAGACAAGTTTGTCCATGGACCATTTATGTGCATACACCTGTCATGGTCTTGCATTTCCGTAGTTTGGTTTTGTATATTTGGAAGTTTCTTCTTGCCCTTTTTGTAGTCTCAGTTGTCATATGTATTTGCCTCTGTTAGGTTTTCATCCCCTGCCTTGTATATGTAGGTTTTGTTCCCCAGTATTTTCCCTGCTTTGGTCTTGTCTATTGTCAAGTTTGCGCTTGTGTTTGATTCTTTGTTTTCTGTTCCTGTTTTATTTTGTAGCCTGTTCAGTCTTGTGCATTTGTGTACTTCCTGTCCCTGATTGTTGTCACCTGTGTTCCTTTCCCTCCTGTTTCTCATTTACTCGTTAGTCTGTGTGTATTTCATCTCTGTCTGCATTCAGTTCAGTGTTACATCATCAATGTTGCTCTCTGTATATGAGGATTCTCTGTCTGTGAGTTTTTGCTCCTGGATTTAGATTTATGTTCTGGGCTTTATTCTTTTGAGTGAGTAGGCAAAATAAAGCCTGTTTTTGAGTTTACTCTGTCTGCTTCCTGGGGTCTGCATATTGGGTCCTATCTCCTCACATGATGCCACACCGTGACACCAATGTTAGCCACCACTAATAAGGTTCAGCAATATTAAGAGGATTAGATACAGACTCTAAGACACGTATTAAAACAAACACCATAAACTATTTATTATTTCCATATACATTAAAAACAAAAATTCTTGTCAAATACAAAAAGAGCTGCCAGAAATTGGCAAAAGAGTTTTGTGCTGCTCTGGAGCCTCAGGATGGAGACCCCTGCCTTATAACAATGAGTCAGTAAACACAGCTGGTATTGAACCTTTTATAAAATTTCTCTCCTGCAAATTTGGTGCAACAGAAATGAGTCACAGTGACACCATCCATGTATACCCACTTCAGTTGAATTCTTTTACATGGGACAGTTTGCTGGATCACATTTTGAGTGAAACTGATATTTCGTTTTGATAGGGAAATCTTAAAAAACTAAAGGACAGTTGGAAGAAAGGCCTACTTTTTTACAATACAAAAGAACAGTGTCACATTGACAGTGATTTTCTTCTTTTTTGTGCATTGTACTCTGCTCTTGACCTAAAAATGAGTTCCTATTTTCTTTGCGTACCCATGAGTTGTCACATATGTGTTTGGTTTGAGATCTTAGTCACACCAACAGCAAACAAACTGAAGTCCTTTTCAGAATGAGCAGCCTTCCTCTGATTATGTTTGATAATTTTAGAGTCCAAGTGCAATAAATAACACCATTTCTGTAGACCAGTGTTTAAAAAGTGTATAAATTCTGAGGCTCACCTCTGGATAGGGAGACTTCCTCCTTCTTGTCTCCACAGCTGAGATTCACTCAAGCTCTTCCTTTCAACCCCTCATCCTCCCACAAGTTCTTTTAAACAAAGAACCAGACCAGCGACAGGCAGCCAGAAAAGCTCCTCTCCCTAAATTGCCATCAATTTGTTCTTTGTTCTCACTTATCTGTTACACTTCCACAACTCTGAAAAACTTTTATCCCTTTCACAGTTATGTCTCTGTTCCTTTGCTATCCCCACCCTGCAATTATCGTGTGATAAACCACACTTTACCATTCATCTGTTTGGCCTGAAAGCAAATCAGTTTCTATTCACTGGAGGACCGGTTTAAACAGAGTGTGTGTACGTTTGTGTGCGTAAGTGATGAAATGGCATAGGATGTGTCAACAGCAGGTTTTTGCTTGTGTGTTGCCACCTAATCTCACGCATGGTTAGGAGAGCAATAACACGACTGTCTGAGCAGGTTACAAAAATGTGAGCTCCCCTACTCAGTGTGTGTTTGCAAGTACGCTGCTATGTGTGTGACAGCCAAGAAAATGTTTATTGAACCCCTAACTGTCACATTACGAGACTCTTTCTATTTCCCACCTGTGCTCCTTACATCTCTGTTTTATACCTGCTGGATAACAAATCTCTGGCCTTGACCTTCATCCAACATTCTCAATTTTCCCTCTTTACCTCTTTTATCCTTTGAGACTGCACTTCAGTTTCTTTGCTCTGAAAATGCTGGTTGAGGTGACATCCACCGTTGGATCGCTAAACAATGGACACTCACTTGACAGATGCCAACAGTCTCCCCTCAGCAGGCTTTTTGCACAAATTGCTATTCCCCCTCTCACTTCCATCTCTTTTTTGCCTCTGTCTCGCACCACCCATTCCCTCACCTTGACTGTATTTCATTCTTTCATTCACTTCCTGCGCTGCCCGGTTTGCAGCCTCCCCATTGTGCTCCTTTTTGACTGAAAAGGTGAGCTTTGATGAAAAAGAAGCACAGAGAGGTTTTATAGTGAGCTCAAGCACCTCTGTGTGTGCATGTGTGTAGAAAGGGAAGTGGGGTGGGACTATGTAACAGCAAGATAAGAACAAATGTTAACTTCTGGAGTGCAGCACCCTCATGTGGTGCATCTGCCCATTTTTCCCAACCAAGTTTGCCTTCTGCCTGTTTGCAAATTTGAATGTAAACAACTCAAGAAACTGAAAAAAATCTCAAAATTGACAGGGAGATGCAAAATTATTGCTCCATAAAATACTGACAAAAAAGCAGGTAATGTCAAGAATTTTCTGTAGTTTTCAGCCTCATCATGCAGCGTAATAAAATTAATGAATAACAAACTATTTAAGGTTTTTTCTTGATAAATTTGAATTGTCCAATTAGATCCCAGTTAGTAAAATGCTCATTTTAATGACTTTTTGGTTAGAACTGCTTAATACAAAGTGTTGTCCAACCAAACTGGGACTGAGAAGCATCCATGCCTGATCAACGCTTAAAGCTGTACTGTGAAGCCAGCTCTCACAGGGGAGACTCTCTCAGAAAGAAAAAACAAATTAAGTACATCATTGCACTCAGATGTTCATATGACAGCTGTCATTAATGCATGTGTAATGAATGAAAAAGAAGAGCTCAAGAGAAAAGTACCCCATCTGAAAGCTGCTTGGAGAGGGCATTTTCAGTGGTAGCTAACAAGTCAGAATCAGAATACTTTAACCCTGGGGGGAATTTTAGCTCTAATGATGCATACTGGTCCCTTAAGAGCTTAGCTTAGTCGCCAATCAGAATGTCATGGATGCAATGTATTGTGATAAATACACTAAAACAATAATGAATTGATGACTATGATGATGATAATGACTTTTCATAAAAGGAACAAAGGAATACAGTGCATCCAAATTTATTCATTGCTTTTCACCTCTTCTGTTAGGTACATATTACAATGTTTCTTTCAAAAGCAACCTAATTAGTCAGGTCTATTGTAGACTAAGAATCACCATTTTCAATATAATTGCCAGGTTTAGTGGTGTGGACCCAGAAGCAGACAGACTCAGGACAGTTTTGACAGTTTTAATGAAACACAATATTTACAATGAGGTGATGAAATGTGCAAAGTCGTTCTCCTTAAAATCACTGTCTATATACAAAGGTGGAAGTGACAGGTGTGGAATCCTTGGGTACTCAGGTATATTTGCAAAGCGGGTTCAAAGTCACTTTCCCCGAACATCCTTGGCTCAGGGTAGAAAGTCCATATACTATCCAGTGAATTAAATAGGCAGACCTAGGTTATCTACATCTCCTTGGCAAAATCCTTAGGCTGAGAGTGAGGGTAGGTCAGGCAGGGTTCCTTACAGCTCAGTTGTGGCACAAGGGAATCAAAACAAAGCAGCAAAGGGGGAAACATCAGTCATCTGAACAAAAACAACAAGACTCCAAATACTGGACGACTAGCCTAACTTACTACACTGACAAGCAACAAGACTGCAAGACTTAAATACTGCTAAGATGATAATAGACAGCAGGTGTGCAGTCCCAGCTCCGCCCAGCCACACCTGAACACTGAAACACATCATTAGAGTGCCCAACCTACGTCCAAGAAAGTGAGAGTGGGGGAGAACAGAGAGAAAAGGACAAGAGGAACCTGGAGGGTAGGGGACCATGACAATAATACACCTGTTTTAGCGTGGACCATTTAATTTGAAACTTGAGGCAAAGATTCAATCATGATGGCCAGGATTTTCAAATTAAGTTAAAGATCAATTTGTAGCTAAGCAGATATTGTCATGGTTCCCTGCCCTGATGTGCCTTTTTCCCCTCTTTTCTCTCCATCTGGGGCGAGAGTGGGCCTTTAACAATCTGTTTAGTTCCCAGGTGCGTGGGCATGTCTGGAGGTGAAGTGTGGCTGCACACCTGTTCCCAGTCTGTCATCATAGGTATATTTAAGCTGAGCTGTTTCATTCATGCTCTGCTGAAATGTTCATAAATAAAGTATTCTGATTTGGTTTTGGATTTGTTACTTGTGATACAGTAAACCTTATCAGCCTAGTTTAGTTTTGGCCTGTGTTTGTAACTCTGCTATCTCTGTTCCTGTGCCTGGAACTCCTGCGTCTACAACCTGCCAGACCAACTCTCACCCACAACCTTGGAGCTCATGGACATTCTCTCTGAGCCCCTGGACCTTGGAGCCATAAATCGTGAAAACCCTTTGAGATAATCTGGACTCACCCTGGATAACATGGATACTTGAATGTTGTTTATAGACATGAACTGCTAGCACATTCCTTGAACACCTTGTTTTATTACCTGCATGCTGTAAATAAATCATCTTTCACTTTTAAGCCTGTCTCAGTCCACTTTTGGGTCCACCGTCACAGCTAACCCTGACAGATATGAGAACTATGCACAACATTGTTTCAGTCTTTTAAAGTCATGGGGCAGTCCACCAAATCATGAAGCAATACTGACATTGGTAAATTGGGTTGCCTCTCCATACACTGGTGCAAGAAGCAAGCTGGTAAAAGATTTGCAATTTACATTAAAGTTGTCAAGTTCATACAACCCTCCTTTTATCGTGCAGACTCAACACAAGGCATCAGGTAGGCTGCCCCTGAGTGAAGAATAGACATACAGTCTGTCACTTCATTGTAGCGGCAGTCATCCTGTTTGATCCATGTTTAGAAAGATAGGAGTCCGGTAAATTATTTTATCATGAAGTCCAGGCCTCTGGATAGGGCTCAGTACTGATTTGTCATTGTATATTACATTGTGTAATATTACGTAGGCAGAAGGCAATGTCAGCAAATAATAAAATGCATTAATATTAAACATTACTACTGTTGACTTGCTAAGATGAAAGTTAGGGGTGCTTGACCACTCCTAAAAAGAGTCTAAACTCAGCAATGGCCCATACAGTATGTCTACATGTATACTATCTAGGTTTGAAGAATGCATGTGACACTGCTTCAGGTGGCAATTGGCTGAGGTCATTTGTTGCAGTTACTTTTCATCTGTGAATTCAAGGATAACTTTGTATTTTGAAAGTCTGTCTTAAAATATTTGCCGCATGAACACTGGTGCACAAAGGTTTGTTTGCTTTAACTGTATCTTGGCAACACATTTCCTGAAACCTTTCATGTACAAACAAATGACATTTTTTAAAACTGAAAAGTGAACTGAATAGACACCTGTCATAGAACAGATCAGTAGTTGCGGTGGAGGTCCTCTGTTGCCGGCTCAGCTTTGATTGGCAGAATAATAAAAGCTCTGATCAGTTGGTTTAAATAAAATGCTGCTGAGTTATTGACATTATGTGCAGTGCTTAAAAGCTTTTGCTAGCTTAAATTCTTTAGGTTTTGTACTGAAATGAGCTTACCAACTTAAGACTAGAAACAGGCTAAACTGAAGGCAGTTTTTATCATTGCTGAATGTTGGTTCTGTGAACGGTGAGGCCTTTGAATTGATGTGACAGCTGAAAAAGCAAACAAACCATATAGTCAGAAGCTACAAATTCTTGAACTGGTTCATATCAGCAAACTGATTCATGATTTCAACCTCTTCTCATAATGCAATTTAAGTGTAAGAGATACAGTGCCGTGCGAAAGTATTCATACCCCTTGAAATTTTCCACATTTTGTTAAGTTACAACCATGACTGTGAATGTATTTTGATGGGAATTTCATGAGATAGATCAACACAAAGTAGTGCATAACTGTGAAATTGAAGAAAAATGATTCATGGTTTTCAGAATTTTTTACAAATAAAACCTGAAAAGTATCATACGCATATGTATTCATCCCCTTTTACTCAGATACCGCTAAATAAAATCCACCTTATTAGTAAATGGAGTCCGTCTGTAATTTAATCCCAGTATAAATCCAGCTGTTCTATGAAGGTCTCACAGGTTGGTTAGAGAACATTAGTGAGCAAACAGCATCATGAAGCCCAAAGAACACACCAGGCAGGTCAGAGGTAAACTTGTGGAAAAGTTTAAAGTAGGGTTAGTTATAAAAAATATCCCAAGCTTTGAACATCTCACAGAGCACTGTTCAACCCATCATCCAAAAATGGAAAGAGTACAACAGCAAACCTCCCAAAACATGGCCATCCACCTAAACTGACAGGCTGGGCAAGGAAAGCATTAATAAGACAAGCAGCCAAGAGGCCCATGGTAACTCTGGAGGAGCTGCAGAGCTCCACAGCAGGAGGGATAATCTGTCCAAAGAACAACTATTAACTGTGCACTCCACAAATCTGGCTTTTATGGAAGAATGGCAAACATGTGGAAGAAGGTGCTCTGCTCAGATGAGACCAAAGTTTAACTTTTTGGCCTACATGCAAAATGCTATGTGTGGCAGAAAAATAACACTGCATATCACCCTGAACATACCATCCCCACCATGAAACATGGTGGTGGCAGCATGATGCTGTGGGGGAAGGAAGGAAGGAAGGAAGGAAGGAAGGAAGGAAGGAAGGAAGGAAGGAAGGAAGGAGATGGTCAGAGTTGATGTGAAGATTGATGAAGCCAAATACAAGGCAATCTTGGAAGAAAATCTGTTGGAGTCTGCAAAAGACTTGAGACTAGGGCAGAGGTTCCCCTTCCAGCAGGATAATGACCCTAAACATACAGCCACAACTACAATGGAATGGTTTAAAAAAGCAAATTCATGTGTTAGAATGGTCCAGTCAAAATCCAGACCTAAATCTAATAGAGAATCTGTGGCGAGATTTGAAGGTTACCGTCACTGATGCCCTCCATCCAATCTGGCTGAGCTTGATTGGGCAAAAAATGCAGTCTCTAAATGTACAAAACTGATAGAGACATACCCAAAAAGACTTGCAGCTGTGATTGCAGCAAATGGTGGTTCTACAAAATACTGATTCTGAGGAGGCTGAATAAATACGCAACACTTTTCAGATTTTTTATTTGCAAAACATTTTGAAAACCATGAATCCTTTTTCTTCCAGTTCACAATTGTGTACTACTTTGCTTTGGTCTATCACACAAAATCCCAATAAAATACATTTACATTTGTGGTTGTAACATGACAAAGTGTAGAAAAATTCAAGGGGTATGAATACTTTTGCAAGGCACTGTAAATCATCATTTTATCTGAAAAAAAAGGTTTGTGAGTTTAGCAGAAGTTAATGAGGCTTGAGCAGTCTCAATCAGTCAGCTAAAGTGGGTGTCTACTTTTTTATAGTTAAATTCTTTTTACTACAAAAAAGACTAACTGTGGAAAATATTTTTTCAAATTCAGCCTGATGAAATATCAAAATGTCAACAGATGAACTTTAGAATTCATTTTAGCACAAAATAAGGATTGTGGATTTTGTGAATTGAAGCTTCTTTCAGAGGGGATTTGTTTCATTTATTTCATTAAGCTTTAACACTGTGACAACAAATGAGAAGCTGATAAGAGATGTGACTACAGCTGTAAAGGATAACCAAAGAATAAGAGAGAAAAAACAAGTGAATTTGCACTGCAAGAGATGTAAAGTATCAAACCAGTTTTCTAAAAACCACTTTCTAGATAGATACTAAAGATCTTTCTGACATTCAAGTGATCAATCTTAAAGGTGATCCCTGTAATCCAAACATCTAAATCTTGAAGAGTGGCATGTAATTTAGGATGAACTACCATCCACCCATTTTTTTCAGAATGTGAGTTGCTTAAATTGCTGGGCTGTCAGTATCTAATGCTGAAAACATCAGCAGTACAACAAAGCTTGATGCAACATCTGTTTGCTGCCAACATGGACAAAATTATAGGGACCAAAAACTGTTTCAGTGTACATAGGGCCATTAGCAGCATGTCAGTAAACACTTTTCCCCGTAAAAGTCAAAGTTTTCTTAATCTCACAAGAGCAAATATCCTTCAGAGAACCATATTTCTCCACACAGATGCAGGGGTGTTTCCAGGGGGAACAGGGGGGCAGAAAATCAAAATATTTAATCAGAAATAAAATCAGTTTAGAAAATGTTGGCCGCAATTTTCAGGCTCATGTCCAGCCCGGTATCTTGTAGATAGAGTAGATTTATTAAGAGAAGATAATCCTTTATTAGTCCCACAGCGGGGAAATTTCAAGTACAACAATAAAATGCTAGCAGTATACCAGTATAAAAAAGAAAAAAGTATACCTTCAGCTGCTCCCTTGTATTCTCCCCAAGAGGCCACCACAGTGGATTAATCCACATTGGTAATTTGGCAGAGGTTTTATGCCGGATGCCTTTCCTGACACAACCCTCCATGGTGAGATGGGCTTGTGCCCCCTCCTGGAATCAAGCCAGGGACCTTTTGCTTGTAAGACGAATGTTTAGACCACTACACTGAAAGCACACCCAAAATGACAACGACAACAACAATAATAATAATAATAATAGCCAATAGAAATAGAAACATTAGGATAAAAATAGAAAATAGAATGTTATTACAGGTAAGAAAAATCAGAGTGTGTGGTAGTGAACTAAATATTATATTTAGGTAAAGCGTGGTGCTGCACAACAGGTTAAATATAATGTTCTTGAATAAATGTTTTGTAAAGTTAAAAAAAAATTACATTCAGACTTTTTATTCTAAATACAGTAGCTAGAAATGGTGCATCTTTCAACATGAGCTATCAGCTATAGTATTCACAGGTGTCATAAGTGTCACAATGGCACGGAACACACAACAAAAGACCTGTGATGACTGAACTAAATTGACACAGGCACAGACCACAGAAGCAGTTCAAGGATATGTATTTAAACAGAGAGCAGGCAGCAAGAGAGAGACAAATCCACTGGGTTCAGCAGGTGGGCAGGCAGGTTAGTGGCAGCTGGAAAAGTCGAGTCCAATGTTTGAAAAAAAAAAATGACGGCAGTGGAGGGGCGCACAGGGAACGGTCTGAAAAAAAAAAGGTGAGATTGCTGCCTAGACAAATGATCAGTACTTGAGCCTGATGTTACCACTACAAGGCACTACAACAATCTAGCAAAGATAGAGAAGAACACCAGTGCTTAAATACTGTCAAAGTTGATTGCTGACAGGTGTGCACAGACCACTGCTGTAGCTGGGAGGGCACGCCCCCAGGATCTCTGACTAATCCCAGGATGCCAGGAAGAGAATGAAGAGAATGAAGAGAGAGGGGAGGGGCCAGGACTATGACAAGACAAGCTGATTAAGGAGCTCCGGGCCCCTGTCCATGGGGGCTTGCTATTGCCCCTGTATTTACCAATATTAGTCCCTACTGGTAGTGTAGTGGTTTACATACAAGCAAAAAGTCCAATTCCAGGTGGGGGCACAAGTCCCTCTCACCATGGAGGGTTTCATTAGGAAGGGTCTCGGCCTCTGCCAAATTACTGATGTGGATTAATCCACTGTGGTGACCTCTTGGGGAAAATACAAGGGAGTAGCTGAAGGTACACTTAAAAAAATTAGAATACAACTTCAGTAGCTTAATAGTGCCCACTTTGCGTAATCAGAATATATTTAATCCACAAATCCACAATCATATATAATGTTATTAGAATATTGCAGCTGTTTGTGATTTTAATTACTTTTATGTTGCTGGGTAGATTAAATTAGAAATGCAATTTATCTGCATAATGAAAAAGTAAAAATGTAAAATAAATAATATGAGGTACAAAGTACAGCATTTACATCTAAATAGTAGCGTAAAAGCAGAAGGTAGCATGTGTGCCCTCCATGGTGTGGTGGTTTGCACATTTACCTCGAAAGCAAAAGGTCCCCATTTCCCAACAGGCAAGAGACACAAGTTCAGCCTTGGGGGTTGCAAGCCTGTGTAATCCTACTGGCAGTCCCATGCTCAGATAAATGGGAGGGAAAGGGAGAAGGTGTTTTGTTTCTCTTTTTTGCAAGGGGGGCACCTCTTACCTGGATACACCCCTGCACAGACAGTCTGACTACAGTTTGTGAAAAATGAAAATAACTTCAGAGCATATTTTTCACTAAAATGCAGCAACTCATTCAGGTGACTGTTCTCTTCACATTTAAGAGACAGAAATGTTTCTTTCAAGCAAGAGACTAATTGAGCATCTTTTATGTTTTTCAGCAACACATCACAGATTTCATTGCTCTTTTACCGTGTGTGTGGGAGGAGAAACAAAATGACAGCAAATTTGAATGAATGAATGAATGAATGAATGAATGAATGATCCTGTACTGTCATTACACCAGACAGTACAGTGAAACTCAGATTAGCTCATCTCAGGTCACTAAAAGTACAATAAAGCTATTATGATAAACACAAGATAAAAACCTAAGATGTAAAAAGCTAAACATCAGACTAACTAATTGCAGCCAAAATAATGAATAACTAAGCATCAAAATGAATAAAACAGCACTAAAATAATAAATTATAAATAATAAATAATAAAATCAGCACCAGGATCTAGCAGGAGTGTATATTGTGTAATTTAGTCCTTGACAAGATGGTGGCCAAAGCCCTGGGATGAAAGTTCTTTTTCGATCCGCTTATTCTTGTTTTCAGAATCAGAATCAGAATCAGAATACTTTATTAATCCCGGAGGGAAATTACTTATGTTTTTATTTTTTGAGTTTTGATTCTCCTGAACCGTTTTCTAGAAGGTGGTAGTTCAAACAGGGCGTGGAAGGTGTATGTTTTGTATTAAACTATACTGTTTGCCTTCTTCACAATTCTGTTGGTGTAGATGACGTCTAGTGGTGAGGCCTCCATCCTGATAAAGCACTGGGCAATCTTCACCACACTATTTAGTTCCTTTCTCATAGCAGCAATAGTTGACATACTAGACTGTAGTGGAATTCATTCCAGCGGGCTCCACTGTGCTCCAATAGACGTTTATACACAGTTTTGGAGGAAGTCTGGCTTGTTTCCAATTTCTGGGGTCTTTTTTTTACCAGCAGTGAGGTGTTGGGAGTTTATGTCAGCTGTTTTGACAAGGTGACTCTCAAGAACGTCAGGTTCTCAACACTCTCAACTTCCTCTCTACATATGTGAAGGGGGAGATGTGTTCTGTCCTTGGCTCTTCTGAAGTTCATGGTCATCTCTTTTGTTTTAGCAGTGTTGAGGACTAGGTCATTGTCTTTACACCATTCAGTCAATGATCCACCTCCACCCTGTAGGCAGCTTCGTCCTCACTTGAGATCAGGACAACTATTGTGGTGTTGTAGGCAAATTTTTTTATGGAGTTGGAGGTGTAGCTAGGGCTGCAGCCGTGAATAAAAAGTGTGAAGAGCATGGTGCTCAGCACACAGCCTTGCGGGGTGCCTATGTTTAAGATGAGGGCGGTGGATGCATGCTTGCGGACTCTAACGCTTTCTAGAAGCTGCGGTTGATCAAGTAGGAAGTCCATAATCCATGTGCACGGTTAGGAATCCAAGCCCAGAGTGTTAAGTTTGATGAGCAGTTTGTGAGGGATGACTGTGTTAAATGCTGAGTTAAAGTACACAAATAACATCCTCACATAACTGTTGGGCTCCTCCAAGTGTGTGAATGCAATATGGAGGGCTACAGAGACTGCATCCTCTATAGAGTTTTCCCATTTGGGATTTTTAAACCCGGTAGGATTTTTAAAGGTCATCTAAAAATCAAGGCATCCCATAGCTTAGTTGTGATTCAGCTGAAGCTTAACACACACTCCCTCCCACTCTATCACTTCCACTCATTAACCATATTTAATTAAATCTGTATAATTTGACTTGTCATTTATTACTTATGTAAGCATTTGTCACCATGTCGAGCTCTGCTCTAATTTGTTTTTTCTGCCACTTATATCTTTGTGAGTCATCCTGATGCTGGTTTCCTTCTTCATCCCCCTTTCCTTTTCTTTCTTCTGCTGTGAGATCCTTTTATACTAATTATTTTCTCCTCTGTGTGTCATCATCTCATAAATACAGTGTCTTTTAATAATAATAATAATAATAATAACAACAATAATAATAATTTAATATGTATATAGTCTGTCTTTATCCATGAGAGAATAAAACTCTAAAAGCAAAGACAAACAAATACAACTTTTTACATTGTTGCTGGGTGTTATAATACTTTAAACCTGATGTCTAGAAAAGATGTGGCATTTCACATTTGTACGATTCGGTGAAAAAGAAAATTCTACAGCTTTACACCCCCTGAGAAAATACATACAAGCCTTTCTTTTCCTTTCCCTTCATAAAATAAAGAAAAAAATCCCCATCCGTACTTTTTGAAATGTCATCTTTGCATTTCAATGGAGAAAACACCTCACCCTTGCTTTCACTGCGAAGAGATTCTCTTGAAAAAAAAGATTTTTTGAATGCTCCTTTGACAAATGCACATAATAATTGCAGGGATTGTTCCAGCTCTAAGAAATTCAGTGTCAGACACACTGGCAAACTGACTTGAGTCACCACTTCACAGCACATATGGAACTAAGAGTTCAAAGTAGTCAAGATCCAGAGCAGCAGAGCCACAAACTCTGTGTGGATCTTTGTGCGCACATGGATTGAGAGGTGTGTGTAGAGTTAATGGGGTTGCTCACTGTTTGACTCCAGCTTCGTGATTTTATAGACTCTAACCAGAAAACATTTTCTGCACATGAAAAAAACACGAGGATGATAAAGTTTGGCACTGTCTCTCAGTGTAGTGGTTTACACATTGGACACATAAGCAAAAGAACCCTGGTTCAAGCCCAGGCAGAGGTACAAGTCCCTTCCACAGTGGGATGCAAGCTTTCTGCCAAATTACCTATGCAGATTCATCTGCTGTGGCGACCGCTTGGGAAATAGAAGAAAGCAGCAGAAGGATGAGATTTAGCATTGAAAATGTAAGTATCGTGGGTGCAAACTGTGATTACAGGATGAGTCAAATCTAAATATCAAGCTAAACATACAGAAATACACTCTGCAACAAAGACATAAAGAATAAAAATGGCAATGATACAATGGACAAGAATAAAACAAATGCCAGATGTTTGCACACTGCCACAAATAAGCTGGTTTATGACCTTGTTAGAATGGGGCATTTCAAAACTTTTGAACTTAGGTGGCAATGGGGGGGGGGATCAGTTTGTTTATAGTTTGCAGTAAAGGACTTAGGAAATGGTGGGCAGTGGACCAAACATGGGGTGAGAGGTCTTTCAAAATTAAGAAGTCAGGGATTCATTGAGGGTAGAAAAAAAGAGCTTTTCATAGAATGAGGGGGCTACACCTCCTTATCACACTTGTAATTTCTTCCCATGGCTGAACTGACATGACAGTACAATTTTGAGGGCTAATGAAATTTCAGGAGGGCCAGTGCCACCCCAGGCCCCCTTTTAGCCCTGCTCCTGATCTACAGTAGTCTTTAAATTAAGTGTGTCCCCCCATTCTCTCTGTTTCATGCTCCTTCACAGGCATTTTGAGAGCTTAACATTGTACTCTACCAGTCCTGAACTGAAATCCATGGGAGACTTCAGTAACAGTACAAATTTTGGTAGAAGCATAACTTGTATAGAAGTATAAAAGTGTCTGGTGATATTTTTAAAACCCATTTTAAGTGTTTATCATCAGGCTTAACTCTTTAATCTATACACGTATTCTTTTTCTGTACTCATAATTGAAATTAAAGTTAATTTAGATCAGGGGTGTCAAACACACGCAGGCCAGAAACGGACCCAAAGGATCTAATCAATAGGGAAAATATGGAGATTTTAAATATGGAGGGCATCACTTTTCAGCTGTATTTTCATCTGTTTTACAATCTTCTTACTGACAAATACATAACCAGTGGTGAGTAAGGAATCAGAAAGGAAAAAAAGTTTTTTCTTTATTTTTTAGTATTCAAGTTAATAACAGAAAACACCGCCTTTTCCTCACTATTTCCACAGTTAAAATGATGACATTTTCTATGAATTCACAGATAATTTAAGGGGTTTTTTCTAATTATAGGATAAAGTGTTTTTTCTTACAGTGAGCCCACTGAACTATGCTCACAGGTATTTGCTTTAATACAGCAGCATTTCTTTACAATGTGGAAGACTTCTTTTTAAACTTGCTCTCCTTTTTCTTAAGATTGAATGTGTAGATAAACATCTTTACACCAAAAGTAAAGGGGAACAATTTGGAGCTGGTTTTTCTTTATAGGTCATCAGTCATTTTACTGGGTTTGACAGCCAGGATTTCTATGATGCTCTAAAAAAAACTGCCAAAATAAGTACCTGAAGGCGTTTCAAGATAGCTGTCAAATTTATGATTCTTCTAGCAGGATTTTGGCTCATTTCTTCCGAGAGTTCAGTTTACACTTTATAGCAAAATCAAATATGATAAAGAAACGCTAATAATGTTAAATGTGGGGGGAAACAGCCTAACTGCACACAGCAGCTGGAGTAAAACGTCAAATCAGTGTTTCAAGTTGAATTCCCGTCCTGTAAATGCCCACACATTGCTTTTATTTCAAACAGCTTTATTTTAAATAATGTAATTTTTTTTAAAAAAAAATCTTGATTCAAATTTCAGCTAGATCACGAACAGATGCCGGATCATTGCAGCGGTGCTTCGTGTTGCAGCGGCGCCGCCGGAAGTGTAAGACAAACGGGTTAAAAGCCAACTGACGAAGGCGAGCTAACGTTAGCTGTCAGCCGGGTCCAGTCATTGTGTAGGGATGGAGGTTACACGCAAAAGTAAGTATCCAGGCCGCTTTTGCATACGGACTTCGTAGCTCGCCGTATACGTCGTGACAGCATGAAATTGAGTAGTGGCATGATCAATATTAAAAGCTGACAAGACTGGAACTGAGAATCCCAGTGTTAGTGCTGCTAGCTAGCTAGCTTGTTAGCCGCAGTGGTTTGTGTGCTGCTGGCTAGCGTCATGTTAGCGTGCTGATATCGATTCACTTTTTCTTCTCACAGATTATAAAGACTGTTTAAACACTGTGTACAGCGCAATAGAAGAGGCTGACTTCCTTGCCATCGATGGAGAGTTTTCAGGTATCCGTGTTAGAGTTGTTGCAGATGTGGGGATTGACATATTCGGCATACTGTGTTGGGAACTGACATGTGTTTGGTGTTTTAAGGGATAAGCGATGGTCCTAATGTCAGTGCACTTACCAACGGGCTGGACACACCGGAGGAGCGATACACGAAGCTTAAAAAGGTTAACAAAGCTGAGAAACGCAGCATATTTGTAATGCATATACCGTTATGGTGCATCCTTCACACCAGTGTCGTTAGTCCCTCTACTTCCCCTATGGTCCTGCAGCAGCTTGAGGCTCTCCGCTTTGCTATACACCATTTTTAAACTCTGTTTCTGTCCACCAGCATTCCATGGACTTTCTCTTGTTCCAGTTTGGCTTATGTACATTCAAGTACGACCAGGCGCAGTCAAAGTGAGTGATCTCCGCTTCATAAATACACACATGAATACAGTTTTTATATCTGACATTGGTATCTGTATTAGGACTCCCACTGCTGTTATTTTCTTTCATTTTAGCTTTATTTATATAGCACCAATTCACAACAAAAGTCACCTCAAGGTGCTTTATACTTTAAGGTAAAGAACTTCCAATATTACAGAGGAAACCACAACAATAAGACAGTTTTAAATGTAGAGAAGGTTTTGTCTCACAAATACAAACTGGGAGCAGGTTCCACAGGCCCTGCCTCCCATTCTACTTTTTAGAAACTCTTGAAATCACAAATAAGCTTTGGTGTCCCATTTATATTTAAGTGCAACGTATTGACCTGAGATGGCTCTTGTCAGGTAAAGACATACTTTTTCAGACTTGGCTATATTAACTGGTAATGCTCCTTGGACATCCCCTGGCTTAAATGAAGCTGAATTATGAAATGGATCACTTCCCAAAGCTTCCAAGCTTACTGTGTGCCCAATAGTTTCTGCTAATTTGAATTAAAGGTTATTTGGGATGAAGCAGAATGAAAGCACATTATCATTTTCTGTCTTTATTACAAGATCTTTTATTGAAAAATCTACCATTGAGTCCTCAGTCTGTGTTTTTTTTTTATGCATATTTATAAAATTTATACTCCTTATTGAATTGCTGTGTTTTTTTTTCTGCACGTGTGATCACCATCTTAATTCTTGTCGCAGGAACTAAGATGGTTTATGGTTGCCTGGGTGTAAACAGATTTTGACAGAGTCCTCCACTGTGTCGAGATACTGTAGCGAAACTTAGCAGGGGCCCATTTTCCGTGCGTTGTTAAAAGACTCAGGGTCGGCCCGTTTATTTAGTTCTTCAAATCCACAAGAGAATTAAGTTATACAAGATGCATTTAATCATCTGAGATGACTGCGTGCTCTTGTGGTCACTGGCTTGGAAAAATTAATCAATACCATCACCAACTCTGTGACTGAAGGAATGGAAAAATCGTAATGCGTAATGCTTCCCCAAAAAAATAATTTCTGTTTCAGTGTTCCGACTAATTTTACCACAATGATTTTTATTAAAGGTGGGGTCACAGAAGTGGCAAAAATATTAAAGAGGAGGTGGTTTTAAGAAAAGTTGTCTTCTTCCTTCGGCTCTTCCCGTTAGCAGTCGCCACACCAGATCATCAACCTTCATCTTACCCTATCCCTTGCATCCTCTTCTGTCACACCAACTCTCTGCATGTCCTTCTTTACTACATCCATGACTCTTCTGTGGTCTTCCTCTTTCTCTCCTCCCTGGCAGCTCCATCCTCAGCATCCTTTGTACAGTCTACTCTGCACATGTCTAAACCATCTTATCCTTACCTCTCTGACTTTATCTCCAAACTGCTCAACCTGAGCTGTCCCTCTGTTATACTCATTTCTAATCCTGGTCATCCTAAGTCTAACAAAGCAATAAATTAAGTAATCCTCCAGCTGTTGGAAGTAATACTTTAGAATGACTTTTTGACTGCTGCATGACAATCAAAATTAAATGTGAAAGAGAGCGAAAACTCTTATTACATCAACACTAATCTAGCTAGTACAACATAATATATTAACTAACTTACTACAGCACTGAGCTACTGAAATGAGGCATTAGTGACTTTATTTTAGGTAAAGCTCATTGGATAGTCCAATGTTTGTGTCATTTCATAGGTCTTGTGTAATTTTATCAAAAGTATTTACTGCAGTAGCAAGAAAACCCATATTTTTTGCACCTAATGCAAATAAGGTAATATGAATTATTCTGTTTTGACTAAAGCAGTACCTCTGTAAGTAATTAGTCAGGGGATGCTTAAGGATCATGGTGAAACACAATAGTCTCTCCAGCTGAAATGTTCTTAACAGTGTTACAACCAGTTACTCTCATAAGATGTAAATCAATTATTTTGTCTTGTGTGACTAAATCTGCTCCCATTAGGTTTGATTTTTTTTTTTGATGTAACAAACAATCCAGCAGTTTCATTAATAATCATTTTTACCTTATCCAATCAAAATACCGATAACCCTTTGCCACAGCAAGGTATCTGTTCAGCCGCATTTCGTAAGAATCGCTGCTCCTCCTAGACTATTGGTCAGATTTAATTCATATTTGCATACAGTGATGATCACCTACTGGGTCTTCACCCAAATTGTGCTGAAGGTCAAGGTCATAGTTGTCTTTTTATTAGTACTTTTCCTTTTTCACAAGAACCACTACGCCTTCTAAAGTATTAGTGAGATTTTAGTGAAAACTTGCCCACAGTGATTACCTAATAGGTCTTCATTCAAACTGTTCAAGGTTAAGGTTATTTCCATTTTCACAAGAACTCCTAAGAGTATTGGTCTGGATTGCCCTGTTCGTAAAATCAATATTTTTGTGTGCTGCTCTCCCGTCTATACAGACATGCCTTCATTGGGGTTATTTATGGCATAAAAATGTTTTAAGCTAGGTTGGGGCCAGTCAAAAACCAGGGCCATTGTCCTGAATATGACTGTTTTAATTTTCACTAGTATGTGCAGTACATCCAACCAATGACATGAAGACTTGTCACTTTTTCTGTGCTTCACAACATTGCAATAACCTGCGAATTGTGATGGATTGGGAGCAGCAAATATTAAGCCGCTGTGTCACAAATGTTCTGGTTTCTACTTCCTTTCTCTGCAGGTACATCACAAAGCCCTTTAACTTTTATATATTCCCTAAACCGTTCAACAGGACATCTCCTGACATAAAGTTCATCTGTCAAGTAAGTGAGTTTTGCTCCTGTAGCTTATTGAATTGCCTCTAAATAGCAGTAGCAACTATGATATGTGGCTTTTTGGATTCAGAGGGATTTAGATGGTTTAAAATGCTTGTTGGGGAAATGCCAGCTAAGCTGCTGAACAATTTATTAAACGTATGAACAAAATCACCTTTTGTCATTTCAGAGCTCCAGTATCGACTTCCTAGCCAGTCAAGGATTTGACTTCAACAAGGTGTTCTGTCATGGTGAGTGCAGAATAGCAGTTCAATTTTACGCATGAAATGAAAACCTTTTTTGCATTGTAGAGTGCTGTGGATTGGGATAGTGTCACATATCAAGTTTCTTGTGGTCTTGGTTTCCAAGTTGATTCTTTGTTATATAATAGTCACAAATCAAAATGAAACCTTTTTTTTTTTTTTGGGTGAAGTTCTTGAATTGTGTTTGGTATGACACCTTTAAACACAAAGGGATTTCTATTTCTAGCACAGGAATAATTTGTGCCATTGCTTTAGAAAAAGAAAAAGGGGGGGGGGAGCTTGAAGCTGGTTTGTTGGCCAAGAAAAACTTTACCTGTAAGGCTCAACAAAACGGCAACTCGCTATAATAACGGGCCCCTGGAATCCCAATGAAATCAGTCTGTTTAGCAAGAAACACCAATTTAGGTATTAATCAATATAATAAGAAAATTCATTTGCTCAAAACAGAATCATCAGTCAATTTTCTTCAGTTGATCCAATTCAGGGTCTCAGGGACTGGAGCCTCAGCTGTCATAGGGCAAGAGGCAGGGTACACCTCAGACAGGTCGCCAGTCTATCACAGAACTATAACTGAGAGAAAGCAACAACCATTTGTGCTCATAATTACAGCAGTGCTCAATTTAGAATCAACCTAACCCCGTGCATGTCTTTGAACTGTGGGAGAAAGCCAGTGTACACGTAAAGAACCCACACAGGGACAGGGGGAACATGCAAACTCCACCCAGAAAGGCCCCAGCTAGCTCGTGGACTCAAACCTAGGAAACTCTTACTGTGAGGAAACGGTGCCAACTACTGCGTCACCATGCTGCCAACAGAGACATTCATAAATAATATAAGAAAAGCACACTTGTAAGGACTTAGTCTCTTGCACTACGTTCCCACTGCAGGCAATTCCGATTTTTTTTTTTGGCGTGGCCAAAAATGCGACCACCATCAGACTCTAGGGTGAATGGTCTCCGGCCTGGAAGTGGTGCACATGCGCAGCAGAAAGCGTGATGTCATACGCAGCACACTGTGTTTGTGGAAGTTAATATGGTAAAAGAAACCTGTTTTCTCTAGTTCTGAGTTAATATGAAGAACATTTAAAACAAGTTTAATATCTTTTGTACTCTTTAATCTCAGTCTTGTTGCGCAATGCTTAAGTGTTGAACAACATTTTTAATACCAAAAATACAATTACTCAAAAGCTTTACACAGTTTTTCTTCCCTTCCATTTTATAGCAGTTATGGTAACGTTGACAACATTCAGTAGTTTAAACACTGGACCTATTGCTGAAACTGTCTTTCAGTGCACACCCCAGAGCACAGGTTACATATTACAGATACGCCCCATTTACACCCACTGAACTCTGTCTGAATAATGATCAACAACCCATGGTCTTTGCGTTTACACCTTGTATTAGCATTCATTCGTTCTATCTGAATTGTGTGCCAGCAATTTCATCTAATCTCAGTGTGCAAATTAGTTTGGCATGGATGGCTGATTTGTCAACAAACATTGCACACCTCAGGTTAAGGCAGGCGATGTATTTGTAGGGGCACACTACCTGTGATATGTAGTCAGGTCGAACCAGTTGCAATATATTCTAAGAGCATTTAAACATTGCTTTGAACCTTATCTGGTTTCAGATGCATGTTAGTACACATCACAAAATAAGCTGGCAGATCATTATGCTGATTTCTAACTAAAACTTTGTGTTTTTCAAAGGAATCCCATACCTAAATCAGGAAGAGGAAGCCCAGCTGAGAGAGCAGACAGAGGAGAGGAGGAATCAGCATGCTAATGGTGTAGGGACACCATCCTACATCTCTCCGTCATCCTCCAAAGGCTCTTCTCATGTACCTGAGGAACATAAAGACTTCATTAACAAAGTGGTGTAAGTGCTGCTTATGTTTTTAGCTCATCTGGTGAAAGGACTGATGAGCTAATGCCATGTTGTCCATCCACAATTAACAAGATTTGCTTCTTCTTCTAGAGCAGGGGTGCCCAATACGTCGATTGCAATGGTAGTGTGGGTAGATCGCATGGCATTAAAAAAATAGACATCAGCCTATCATCCATCCTCACCATTACATTTGTCATTTGACATATGGGGCAGCCAATCTTGCATCTGATCTTTTCTGACACACCGGTCACCACGCATTCGCTTTCTGCATCAGCTGCTGCAAATCTCTAGCAAGCTGCCGAGTTGCTTAGTTAGCCTTCAGTTTATTTCTACTATGCTTAAAAAGGGTATAAAACGAGTGAGGGAGCTGGACCAAGTAAGAAGCCCAAAACCTACCACTACTGTACGGAATGGGGGAAGACTTTTTTTGCATTGGTCAGATTTCAGTGAAACTTGCACACAATGATCATCTAATGGCTCATCACACAAATTGTGCTTAAGGTCAAAATTTTTTTTGGCACGCTTTCCATTTTCACAAGAATCACTGCTCCTCCTAGTGTATTGGTCCGGGTTGTAATGCTCAAAAAATGAGTGTTTGTATTTTCCCCCCTCTGCCATGTTATATTCTTACTTAAAAATCAGTCCACTAGTCAGCAGTGTCCTCCTCCTGTTTTGTCAGTTGTTGATACTTATGGCATCAGTGTAGCTGCTCCACAATTGCACACATTAACTTCAAAGTGTGCTGAAGTCCAAGCATAAACTGTGTTCATGCTCAGATGGGTCTGTCCTTGCTGTTCTGGATTATACACTCAGTGGATGAAGTGGCTCTTGTCCCAGGCACAAAAGTAAACCTCAAAAACTAGCCCTTAGGGGCGTATTGGTCATAGAAGTCACAAAGGAGGCACAGTTGTGCTTTGAATAAACTGCATTTTGATTGTTTTGTTCTCTCTCTTCTACAGAGAAAAGGTTGAGGCCCTCTTGAGTGACTCAGAGAAGACTTTGGACCTGGAGCCATGTACTGGGTAATTCAGCACTTTTCTGAAAAAGCCACATCTATCCTGAATGCCATTATTTATTTACCATGTAAATGATATGTTTTATTTCTCCTCATATTTTCCTCCCAGGTTTCAGAGAAAGCTGATATACCAGACACTGAACTGGAAGTGAGTGTTGCTTAACACGCTACTTTTACTGCTTTGGCTTTCTTGTTTGGCTGAAGATTAACATTTGTCTTGCTTCTACAGATTTCCAAAGGGACTTCATGTGGAAACTATGGAAACAGAAAAGGTAAGTATATATTTTTTAGTTTTGACTTGTTTTGTCACCTTTTTGTTTTTGGCAGAATTATTCAACTAATCTCTATCTGCGCAGAAAGAGCGATACATACAAATCAGTAAAGTTGATGAAGAGGAGAGGAAGAGGCGGGAACAGCAGAAACTGGAGAGAGAGCAGGTGAGGTTTCCAATGTTTCTTGTCCTAATTGTCGAGCATGTGTTAAATCTAGGGGGGAAAAAACAGGTTGGAGCATTATCCTTTTCATAAAACAGAATGTCATCTTTTTTGCTGAACAGGAGGAGCTAAATGATGCTGTAGGCTTCTCCAGGGTCATCCACGCCATCTCTAAATCTGTGAGTCTGCTTCGTCACTTAAGTACTTCTAACAGTTACAAGTTTACACAAAAGTTTAGACTATCGAGGCTTTCTTGATATGCTTCTTTTTAATAAATATTTATATTTACAGCGGCTTCTTTATTAATTATTATTACCTTATTACTATTACTTTCATAAATGTGACTTATTCCAAAACCACTCCTTCCTGACAAACAGGGTAAACTGGTTGTCGGCCACAACATGCTCTTGGATGTGATGCACACGATCCACCAATTCTACTGCACTTTGCCAGAGGTACAAGATGGATATTTCAAATAGTGATCCTTTTTTCTGGCAGCTAAATATTCACTTTTTTTACTACATGAAATGGCAGTTTCAAGCTGAGTAATCACATCTATGCATTATTTATGGTGATGCTCTTTTTCAGGATCTCCAAGACTTTAAAGAGGTTACAATGTGTGTCTTCCCAAGGTGATGTTGTTAAATGTGTTTTTTGTTTTTTTTTGTATCTTCACAACAGATGCTTTGCTTTGTTATTTTTTGATGTTTAATGCATTTATTTATTCACTTGCAGACTTTTAGACACAAAATTGATGGCTTCCACTCAGCCATTTAAGGTAAACCATTTGCTTGAGTGCTTTTAGTTGGATCGCTGTTGGTCACTGAGAGATGTATTGAGATGAAGGAGAGGAAAAATCACATAAGTTTATGTTTGTTTACTTGCTGTCTGTGAGCCTGTCAACCAGTCTGCTGACTTGGCCTTTGGAGGTGATGGCCAGTATTTGGGGGGTTTATGGTACTGCCACCAGATATCTGAGCTAAGACTTCCCACTTCATTAGTCCATTCCTCTGCTGCTCTCCATATGGGTTTTTTATCTGGGTGCAAGCCAAGTCCCTGTCACCACTCATGGTAACCCCTCTAGGGTACCATGAGTGGTGGGGACACACAGTTTTGGTGACCTCGCCCACAGTTTGAAAAGCATTTTCTCTTGAAGGTATACTAATAAGTTGCACAACATCGTGCCTTCAATAGCTGCTCAGTACATGGTGCTGACACGATCGTCTCCAGCTTATCCCACCAGAGCAATAAATAAATACCATTGTAATTCTTGTTGATGGTGTGCTGACCTATATCTCTTGTATAGGCATTAACAAGTGAATATGTCTGCCACCACATAGTTAAAATTGTTGTAAACCTCTACTGCGTACATCTGTCAGTCCATGTGGGCTTCCTGATTTGGTTTTTAAGATCCGCTCAAAAAAGCAAGCTGTTTGTATTACATCTATTTATATTTGTATCAAAAAATCACCCCTTGTCTACATGCTCTATATATATTCATGTTTCAGATTAGTGTACCTTTGAATCTATGTCGACCTGTAAATGCTTTGGCACTCTAGAATTACATTTGGAGCTCCTGTGCTTAAATTTCTCTGGCGTCAACATACTTGACCAGCAAAGCTGATTATGATTTTAAGTAGGGCTTATTAAAACCCTTTTACGTAATTAGGCATGATTATGCTGTGATAGTTCAAGTAGCTAGAGTCCTCCCATCATCTGAAGATTTAATTTGTGATTTACCCCCCCCC
>VUQH01075733.1:89153-117911 GCA_015106775.1 Etroplus canarensis
ATAATTTTTTTTTTTGTTTTATCCCCCCCCCCCCCCCCCAATTATAAGTGAACAGGGAGTTAGTATCAACGTCATTTTTGATCTTCTGCATTCCAGGAGTTGATCACAAATACTTCTCTGGCAGAGTTGGAGAAACAGCTGAAGGAGAGTCCTTTCAAGTCACCACAAGTTGGTGAGTAAATATACTGAACGTTGCCTGAAAGGTACTGACTCTACAAAAATCCCACTGATGCCTTTTCTTCTCTGTGCTGTTCTCAGAAACGGCAGAGGGGTTCCCCAGCTACGATACAGCCCAGGAGCAGCTCCATGAGGCAGGGTACGATGCCTACATCACTGGCCTTTGTTTCATCTCCATGGCCAACTATCTGGGTAATGCAGAATTGCACTGATCTATATGCACATAACATACTGTGTTTCAAGTATGGATTTATTATTTGGTCTGTTCCCTTTATAGGTTCTTTCTTGACTCCACCCAAAGCTTACATCTCGGCTCGTTCCAAACTAATTGAGCCTTTCTTCAATAAGTAAGCAATGATCTCACTAAAATTTCCTTTATTATTAATAAGAAATGTGTGTAATACTTGTGTTTGCTGTTATTAAGGCTTTTTCTGATGAGGATTATAGATATACCCTACCTCAACATCACAGGACCAGATTGTGAGTAAAGTATTGCAACACAACATGACTGTCCCAGTATCTTATAAACTCAGCTTGGTTTGTTCTCAGTAGATACTATAAATTCTATTTATTTATTTCAAAATTTTAATGCAGGCAAAGTCTCAAATACTGAGAATTTTTCTTAGAGCTGTATTGAAACTAAACCAAACCGAGCCAAAAAGCTTTGCATAGCTACTCAGATAATGTCATTTCTCCTTTGATTCACACTTAGTGACCCATTACATTATACCGAGTTATGGATCAAATGTAAAATATGCTTGGTGTGGATTTAAATTGCCACTTTTTCCACCTAATGTTTCTCTTTAATCTCTCCTCCTTGCACAGTGCAACCCAAAAGAGATCATGTCCTGTACGTCACCTTCCCAAAAGAATGGAAAACTAGTGACCTCTACCAGCTCTTCAGTGCCTTTGGTATGACATGATTTTGCCTATTAATTCTGCTGTCAGACTGGGATTAGCCCTTATTTATTTACCCTCTCCTTTTTTGGTATCGGCGCTTAGGGAACATCCAGGTTTCGTGGATAGACGACACTTCCGCCTTTGTGTCCCTAAGTCAGACAGACCAGGTACAGATAGGTGAGTTGGACGCTTTCGCTGATTATGCACAATTTAAAAAAATAAAAAATAAAAAATATGTTGGACATTGTGCTAATGTCATCTTTCATTACACAGCTATGAACACCAGCCGCTATGCAGAGAGCTATAGGATCCAGACATATGCAGAGTACATACAGGGTAAGCAACAGGAAAAGGAGAAGCATGGCCAGATGGCCAAAACCTGGGGAGAAGACAGTTGGGTGAAGCCTCACTACACCTCTTCCACTACATCTGCTGGATTTGGATATGCCAGGTACTCCTGTGGTTCTGTAAACTACAGTTTTCCTCATATACTTCTGTGGATTTTCCTCTTTTCTCTTTAGTAGCTCCTGCAGGTTTTCACACATCCTATTTGATATATTGATCTATATAATTTTGGTTTTTGTAGGATGAGGAAACGCAGCATCAGTCCCATGCAGGGAGAGAAGGGAACCGAGGACGCTCTAATTGCAGACGGCTGGAGTCACTTCTCATACCCAGATATCACAGGCACCAAGAAGATGAAAACTGATGGTGTGTAAATGCACATGTGCATTTTTACTTTTTCTTCTTTAGTGTGGTAGCATGCAGCAGGTTTCCCTGAGGAAAGTACTTAGCAGAGGTAGAGTGTGCCCACAGGGAGAGAGCAGGTGGCATGGTGAATAATCATCACAGCCAAGGAGGTAAAGCTAAGCAAGCCTGGATAATTTGACATCAGATTTGTATATTTTATTAATGGTCACCTGTTCCAAAACAGATGTGTCAAATGGCTTTGGCAGTATTTTCCCCACAGACATTTATGCTAAATATTTAGTATCTACTTCTGTTCTATTTTACATTTTTCCCATTGGTGCCTTTTTAGTAGTTAAAGATGCTATTTATCATTTCCCATTGATATTAATTCATCATTGGTGCCATGTCAGGAGTTACTTTCACAACTGTGATACTTTGGGTTAATTTTAATAACATTAAAAGCTTTCTCAGCTTAATTTTTCCTTATTTTTTTGCACATGTGCTCTGTGTGTTCCACAAATAATAATGAAATTTAAATAAGGAGATCTAATCTCAGGGATTGTCACTGTACCCTAGATGCAGCAAATACTGAAGCTGTCGAAAGCAAGACGTCAGAGGGATGGCTAAAGACGACGTAAGTAAGAGGCAGCGAACACTTGTGCTGCTACTATTGTGGTGATTGTTTTGATTTAAGCCACTTAATGGTCACTGTGTCCTGCAGAGATGTGTCAGATCCAGCTGGGTTAAGTCGAGTCCCTGATGATGAGAAAAGTCCTGAGGGCACAGATCAAGGCAACGATGCTGAGGGGACTGTTACTTGGCAACAAACCCCGACAGCTCACAAGAGGAAAGGTCAAAAGAACAAGAAAAAGAAGTCTGAAGGTGTGTTTGGATGTGTCTATTTGTCCACTTACCAAGCAGAATCAAAGATGCTCCTAGGAGTGTAATCTTATAATTGCTCATCATCACGTCGAAATGTTTTCTTGAAAAAAGTAAGGGTGCAAACATGATTGAACAGTAGTTAATCCACTGTGACTTTCCACAGTGTAAATGCACCAAAACTAAATGTTGCTTAAAATCAGTGCTTCAAAGGCAAAAAGTGCAGCTAACTCTCCAGTTCACAAATCATGCTGGAAAGTCTGTAACACTACTACTGTTTATACCAAAATAAAATTTGAAAAAAGATGTTCCTAAATATGAGTAATGCCCTTGGCGACAGTCCTTAATCTGTTCTGCAGCATATGAAGATTCTCCACCTGCTGCAGGTTCTGGTTAGAGTAGCCCTCCAGCCTGCAGCAGATTTTCAAAGCAGAACAAGGACCATTGTTGCCAGCTGCAGTCCAAGATGGTAGAGTTGAAGTTCATCCAACCATGAAATGAGCTCTAGAGAGCAGCTGAAAGATGTTTGAGTCACTGCACATATGCAGATAAACAAAAACAAACAATTACTAAAGTCGGTCACCAAATGTATTTGGATGTTGGTTTTTTTGGTTTTGGTTTTTTTTGGGGGGGGGGGTTGGTAGAATCTCATTATTTCTGCAAGATGAAACTTGATCAGAATTTAAGGGCTCACAAAAGGGTGGATTGACCAGCAAGAAAATAACTGAGACAATATGTTTAAAATTCTCATTTGTCGTACATAATATGAATTAATTAAAACGCTGGGAGTGTGTGTTCTGTTAAAATCTAAAAATGTGTCTGCCTCTTTTGTACAGGTTCTGAATCTACGCCCACACTGTTTGAAGTCCCAGAAGTTTGGTAGCGAGAGGTGAAGCATAGAGAGGCCACTGGTGCATACTGGGCTCCTGCTCAGGCTCTCTTCCTAAGCACTTGGGGTATTTTCCTTCAAGGCCGTACAGCACTATCTTCATTTATTCATCCAACGGGCATGGATACCGTATCCATAGCTACCAGCCAAGCTACATAACTGGACTACTGACAGAGAACACAAGCCATAACAGCAACCGCCATATTTTGATCTTATACCCGAAGAGCAGGCAACTCTTCTGGATAAACACACAGAAATAGACCACCAGGTCTTTAATATCTAAACTATAAAAATGTTCATTTATTCTCTCATGTGTTCAGACTGGTATCTGCCATCCACATTGTCACTTTGGAACCATTTACAGGTTTTAACGACAGTCACCTGTAGTCAGTCTTATATTTTGTGAGTGTGAGTTGTGTGCGAGTTTGTGCATGTGAGGAGTATGTATGTTTTCTCTAGTCTTTGTATCCCTGTGAACCATAAATTGTGAGATATACCACTTGACAGGTCCTATAGTTTACAAAGTCAGGGTTATTTAGTATTTTAATGCAGTCCAATATTTTTTTTCCATTTTAAAAAATTAAGATCTGTCAACTTCTCCAGTTTTATCATAGAAGCTTATCAATGATAATGTAATATTTATTATTGGTGGCATTTTGACCCTTCATGAGAGGTGCTTGTATTTTTTTCTTTTTTTGTACAGAACTGTTTTTCTTTACCTTATTTTGTGTTTAAGTTTTGTAACTGTGTCAACCTGCAGCGGTGTCAGTATGTTCTAATGCAAAAGGTGTAAACGTTAAGATGACGTATACATTTTTGTATGAGATAATGTTTAAAAATCCTCAAATTTCCTTGGAAAGGGAAAAAAATTAAAGAATGTTTCTTAGTAATCTGTTTCTCTTCTTTAATTCTGAAGGTCAGTTTAAGCATTGGTAACTGAACTTCACTCATACATGTGTGAAGGGCACACTCATGAGTATTTATCCACATGCTCTACAGCTTCTGAAAAGATTCTGGTAAAAAAAAAAACTTAACTCACCTGGCTGAATGACAGATGAGCTCATGTCACAGCGAGCCCACAATTCACAAGAATGGCTACTCCTACAGTTTTGGTCAAACTTGCACACAGTGATTACCTTGAGCACCCAAATTGTGCTTAAGGTTATATTTGTAGTTTTACAGCAACGTCTCCATTTTCACAAGAACTGTAACTCCTAAGAGTACTGATCTGGATAGTAATGTTGGTAGAATGACTGTCTGCATGTGCTGCTCTGCCATCTATATGTAAATGTTGCCATTAGGTTTGTTTATGGCATAATTATCTGTGCAACATTGCTAAAATTTGAAATCTCCTGTCTGCATGTGATACTAAAATCTTTAATTTATTGCCTGTAGGCTTGACTGTTGTAATTCATTACTACCTAGCTGTTCTGAAAGCTCCCTGAAAAGCCTTCAGTTTATTCAAAATGCAGCAGTGAGAGTACGGACAGGGATTAGAAAAGGATATTTCTTCTATACTGGCTCCTTGCTAAATACAGAACTGAGTTTAAAATCTTTTTATCCTCACATACAAAGTCTTGATTAAACCCCATCCTATCTTAAAGACCTCATTGTACTCCATTTTCCCAATAGAGCACTTTGCTCTCAGAGTGCGGGCATACTTGTGGTTCTTAAAGTTTTTAAAAGTAGAATGGCAGGCAGAGCCTTCAGCTATCAGGCCCCTCTCCTGTGGAACCAACTCCCAGTTTGTATTCAGGAGATAGACACCCTCTCTACATTTAAGATTAGGCTTCAAACTTTCCTTTTTGATAAAGCTCGTAGTTAGAGCTGGATCAGTTGACCCTGAACCATTCCTTCGATGTACAGCGACAGGCTTAGGCTGCTGGAGGACTTCTCATGATGCACTAAGCATTTCGTCTTTGGCCCCCCGCCATGCATTTATATGCCACTACTGGTTGTCTTTAAATTGTATCATATGCCATAGTCTATGCTGTCCTTGTCACTCAATGCTCCCCCCTTTTTTTTTCTTCTCTTTCCTCTCAGCCCTCAACTATCAAGGCAAATGGCTGCCCCTCCTTGAATCGAGCCTGGATCAGAACCAGAGAGGAAGAGTCCTCTGGAGGAAGAAGGAAGGAAGAACTCCCTTTTGTCCGAAGAGCAACAAAAAGGGAGTTCTTCCTTCCCACTGTTGCCAAGTACTTTCTCACGGATCATCTAATTGTTTGGGTTTTCTCTCTGTTGTAGGGTCTTACAGTGTAAAGTGCCCTGAGATGTATTTTGGAATGAACTGGTGCTACATAAATAAAAATCAGTGAAAATGAATACTATCTTCAGCTGTGCTAGGCCCAGTCAGGAACCAGGGCCATTGTTCTGGTTAGGATCGTTTGTGACCTTACTTGACTTTTTAGTGGATTTTAATTCTCATTAGTTTATGCAATACTGCCAACCAATGACAAGAAAACAGAATCAGAATACTTTATTAATCCCAGAGGGGAAATTGCATTTTCTTTCTGTACTCCACACATTATAATGACCTGTGAAATGCAATAGCTTATGATCTGGATAAGCCGCAACCCCATTTCCAAAAGGGTTGGGACTATGTAGAATATAATTAAACACACAATGCAGTGATTTGCAAATTCCATAAACCAGTATCTCGTTCACAAAAGAAAACAGAAAATAAATCAAATGCAGAAAGTGAGACATTTTACTGGTTCATGAAAAATATTATCTCATTTTGAATTTGATGGCAGCAGCATGTCTCAAATAAGTTGGGACAAGGGCAGCAAAAGGAAGGAAAAGTAAGTGGTACTAAAAAGAAACAGAGAAACATGTTGCAACTAGTTAAGTTAACTGGCAATCAGAATACTTTATTATTCTGGCAGTAATGTGACTGGGTATAAAAAGAGCACCTTAGAAAGGCAAAGTCTCTCAGAAGTAAAGATGGACAACGGTTCAGCAATCTGCCAGAAACTGTGTCTAAAAATTCTTTGCTGTTCCATCCACAAGTGCAGCTTAAAGCTCTATGCAAAGAAGAACCCATATGTGAACATGATCTCTTCTCTGGGTCAAATCTCATTTAAAATTACAAAGAGGAAAACTTTTCTGTGGTCAGACAAATCAAAATCTAAAATTCTTTTTGGAAACAATGGACTACAGAGGAGAAAGATGATTCAACTTAGTATCAGCGCTCAGTTCCAAAGTCTGCATCTCTGATGGTATAAGGGTGGTGTCTTTTTCAGAGAAGGCCTTGCATATTTCAACAAGACAATGCTGAACAACGTGCTGCAGCTATTACAACGGCATGACTTCTCAGTAGAAGAGTCCGGGTGCTGGACTGGCCTGCATGCAGTCCAGACCGTTCACCACTTGTAAACATCCCAAAGGTCCAGCATCTGGTCTCCTCAGTTCCCAGATGTTTACGGACTGTTGTTAAAAGAGGGGATGTTACACAGTGGTAAACATGGCTGTGTCCCAACTTTTTTGAGACATGCTGCTGCCATCAAATTCATTTTTTCACAAAAGAAAAAATATTGATCTATAAAATTTGCAAATCATTGCATTGTGTTTTTATTTATATTTACACAGCATCCCAACCTTTTTGGAATTGTGGTTGTATTATCATTGATGTTCTGGTTTACTTTGGCAGACAGAGACTTCTGAGATTATTTTATTTTTGGGGGGAGACAACTCACGCCTGAGATGTTTCATACAGCAGAAAAATATTATGTGGCATCTTGGCTTCAGTCATGAACACCAAACAACATGTTTCCAATAATTATACAGTTAGAGGTGTGGGATTCTTTTATTTAGATTCACACACCAAAGGCAAATCACAATTTAATTGTTTCAAAAACATAAATTAAGATTTCAACAGTTCAAATTCCCTGTAATGTAAAAGTAAAACATCCTTTTCCTAAGAAGGATTCCTGAGGGAAGTCTCATTAAAACATACAGCCCTGGAGTTTTATATTACACAGCTGATTTCATTTGATCCCAATGACACAGGCTTAGACGTCACAGAACCATTGGACGTTCCGTTGCAGCAGTCTGATGCTCCGTTTCCTCCACTACTCTGCTTGACCTCCATTAGACATAAACCAGGAAGGTGACCATTTGTGCTAGAGGCAGGAAAAAAGAGTGAAGAAATGGTTCAGAAATGTGTAACTGGAAAGCAGAATAACGCAGAGACGCAGCAGGAGTCCTCACCTGGTGCATCCGAGCAGCACAACCACAGACAAGGTGCCGTCAGGAAGAGAATTGAAAAGTCTTTGCAGACGGTGGTCTAGCTTCCTCATCATGGCATCCATTTCATGTTCCTACCACATATGAAACACTGGAGTTTTCATTATACACTCATAGCCAATTCATTAGGTATACCTGTTCACCACAAATATCTAATAAGGCAATCACATGGCAGCAACTCAGTGCAGTTAGGAATGTAGACATGGTTAAGTTCAAACTGAGCATAAGAATGGTAAAGAGATTTAAGTGACTCTGAACATGGCATGGTTGTTGGTGCCAAACGGGCTGGTCTGAGGATTTCAGAAACTGCTGATCTACTGGGTTTTCTATGCACAACCATCTCCAGAATTTATAGAGAATGGTCTGAAAAGAGAAAATATCCAGTGGGCAGACAACTTTGAGCAGATAGGATGGCAACAGTCATTGAAATAACCACTCATTACAAACAAGGTAATGCCCCCTTCTTAAAGGGGGGGCCCTTCTTAAAAAGGGGAACCACCACCCCAGTTTGCCATGCCAAAGGTATGGTCCCCAACTTCCGCACGACGCTGCAGAGACGTGTCAACCGGGACAGCCCCACAACATCCAGCGTCTTGAGGTACTTAGGGCGGATGTCATCCACACCCGTGTTGTGGTGAAGAAGGAGCTGAGCTATAAGGCAAAGCTTTCGATTTACCGGTCTATCTACGTTCTTATCCTCACCTATGGTCATAAACTTTGAATAATGACCGAAAGAATGAGATCGCGAATACAAGCGGCTGAAATGAGCTTTCTCCGCAGGGTTGCTGGGCTCACTCTTAGAGATAGGGTGAGGAACTCAGTCATTCAAGAGAGGTTCAGAGTAGAGCCGCTGCTCCTCCACATCGAAAGGAGCCAGTTGAGGTGGTTTGGGCATCTGATCAGGATGCCCCCTGGACGCCTCTCACTGGAGGTGTTTCCCCGGGGTCCCTCTGGGAGGAGACCCCAGGAAAGACCCAGGAAACGCTTGAGAGATTATGCCTCCCAGCTGGCCTGGGAACGCCTTGGTGTCCCCCATGAAGAGCTGGAGGAGGTGGCTGGGGAGAGGAAAGTCTGGGCTCCTCTGCTCGAACTGCTGCCTCCGCGACCCGGACCCCCGGAAAAGCGGTAGAAGACGAGACAAGACAATCATACCTTGGATTATCGAGAGATTCTGTATGCTCACTCTGCTGCAACAGCTCTAGTCTAAACCACAATGCTGTCCATCATACCATCCCTCCATACATTACACAGGACAGCTTATCACACTCACCACAGTGGTGGATGATCATCAGCATACTGAGATCTTTATTTGCAAAGCCTTGCTATCAAAACATCTAAGGTAATTACTGTTCCAGCACTATCCACCCCTCCATTTCTGATACTCTTGGAGACCTTTAAATCCATTTTAACAAACTCCAGAGGGGCTGTCACTCCCTTCTTTGCTCAGAGTGGCCGTGATAAATTCTGAGATCAAGGCTGCAGTTTTATCCCAGTGGTCTGCAGAGAGTTATTTAGATTTCATGGCCTGTTTTTTGCAGTGACATGCAGTGGGAATTGTGAGATCACTTTGGTTTAGCACAGGAGGACAAATTAATTATTTCTAAACACTTCTCAAGAATAACTAAAGCAAACCTGATGACACATTCAGAAAGTATGCAAATGGAAAGAGGATGCTCCAAAACAACTGCAGACGTTCATATTCTTCAATGAGACTTGAAAGCTTTAATAGCTTATGTTTTTAATAATACTAGTACCTCTTTAAATTAGTGTGGTCATGACACTGTGATGTTTCTTGAATTCAGAGGCTATTCATAAGCACTTAAAAGGAGACCTACTGTGCTCATTTCCAGATCAGCATTTTTACTCTTGAACTCAACTACAAGAGTGTTGAATGATTCACAGTTCAAAATAATCCTTATTTATCTCAAACTTGGCTTTGGTGCAGCTGAGTTCATCCTCCATCTGAAACAAGTATTTTTATCACCTCCTTCTTTTAAGCGGCCCTCCCTTTTCTTTTGATTGACTGCCCTTGACAAACAGAAGGTTTAAACAGCAGGTGAATGGGGCTTAGGTGCTCAAAACTAGAGCTGTGTGCCTGAAATTGCCATATTAGGATATCAGCTCCGACTGGCATCATACAGTAACAATAGCAAACAAAGCTTTTAGAAAATGAGTGTTTAGAGCTCTTTGAAACCTGATGTTGAGTTTCAGGCTTGAAGAATTCACTGCTCTTTCAGTCTGTGAGGTCTACTTTGATGGGCCAAACTATAATTAAAGCTAAAAACTAATCCGTGCAAACAGGTCTACTTCTTTCATAGCATGTTAGCATCTCGCAAAGAATCCTGTGGCAGGCAGTAAAACAGGAATTATTTTTGAAACATAAACAGTTCCACTTTTCACTGGTATTAAGCCATTTTCTACATACATAAACATGGAATAATAGATAAAAAGAAATAGGCATAGAAAATCTAATCAAAATTCACAAAATAGTTCTATAACGTTCTGCAGTGGTATATATTTAACAACAGGTGATAACCTACTGGAATCAACATAATCCTTTACCTGAGCACTGTCGTGCATGGAGGCTGTCCTCTTATTTTCTGCTGTTCCTCCATCAGCATCCAGTGCAACCCATGACGGCAAGTGGGGCGGAGTCAGGGATGGACAGATCAAGTAGTTCTTCTTCCTCAGATCCTCAGCAGAGCTGAGGGCTGAACGTTTGTCCTCCGAACTCTGAAACACTGACATACACATCAAACTCAGAAACTCCAGAAAGATAAGCATGAGATAAATATGCACTGCTCAACAAAAAAATTAAGGAAACACTTGATCATCACAGCATAAAACAAATTCAGTTAAACTTTGAGGATATCACTGTCCAGTTAGTAAGCCTAAACCACTGTGAATCCGTTTCATCTGAAAGTGATAACAGGTGCTCTGGAGGGGCAACAAGACAATCCCAAAAAGGGAAGGGTTTTTCTATAGTTCTGCTTTTTGCTGATGTTGTCATTACTGGTAACATAAGACGGTACTTGCAGTCCATTCAGGTTGCATCGGTAGCCCAGCTCCTCCAGGATGGCACATCTATGTGTTGAGGTTTACGGTGTCGCCCAGCACAGTCTCAAGAGTGTGGAGGAGATACCACAAGATGGGCTCTTACACAAGGAGAGCTGTGTAGGGCTGTAGATGAGCATCAGCCCAGCACCACGACCAGTATCTGCTCCATTGTATGAAGCGAAACAGGATGAGTGCTATCAAAGCTCAACACAATGACCTCAAGCTAACCAAACTGTCAGAAACAGACTCCATGATGGTGGCATGAAGCTTTGATGTCCTTTAGTGGGAACTGTGCTCACAGCCCAGCAACTGTCCTGCACCTGAGAACACCAGGGTTGGCACTTCCACCACTGGCACCCTTTTTACTTCACGAAGAAGCATTGAACACAAATGAGAAAGCGTCTGGAGATACTGTGGTGAACATTATGCTGCTTGAAAAATCATACAGCATCATTGGTTTAGCAGTGGGTCAGAGATGATCTAAGAGGCATATCCTTGGAGGGTCCCACAGACCTTCACATGCTAGCCAATAGTGCTTTGACTGCTACTGGTATGAGGATGAAATCCTCAGACCAGATGTCAGACAGTTTGGTCAGAAATATGCACAAGAATAGCTCACTGGAGGTAATTTTGCAGGGATAGCTTGATATCCCCAAAGTTTTACTGACTCTGTACAATAATGATGATTGTTTTTAAATTATTCGACCATTGTAAGTTAAACTCACCTATGCATGCATGTTCTGTGGGTTTTTGGGGTTTAGCAGATAGCAAGACTCTCTCCACTGTACCAAAGTGACCAAACGTCTCTCTGACTGCCTCCTCAGACAGTTGAGAGTTGACAGTGGCAACATGCAACCATTTGTTTTTTTTAGATGGTGGCAACCCGTTTGTTGTTTTGACAGGAGTGACATCTAAGCATTCAGCATCTAATAGATGCCCATTAACATTTGTGGAAATGTTGATGTACTCAGTGATAGAGGGGCTCAGCTTAGTAGCGTAGAGGCGACTGCTGTTCAGAGTGTCACCCACTAATGCTTCAAGGGTCACATCCAGGTCTAGCATTGACTCGTATACCGGCCTCTGTACCTAGAAAATAAGAAGTAGTTGTACACCAGTTTAAAAAATTTGGGCATAACTGCAACATGAAGGGAAGAAATAACAGAAGCAAATGAACAAAAACTGGAAGAGAACTACCTTGATGGTCTGTCCCTGTAAATTAAGTCCATTCAGTGTTTTTACAGCCAGCACTGCTCCCTCTAGCAGCTCAAACTCAACCTCTGCATGGACCTACAGATCAAACATTCAGAAAATATTGATAAACACATTCATGAAACAGTGAAGACATGAAGAGCAGCAGCTGTGACTATCACCAAATTTATCAGTGACAGAAATAAAAAATAACGATAAAATAAATGATTACAATGAACGTGAGGCATACCCTGACACTTGTGTTCAACATCTTGACTTTTCGAACAGCACCACAGCAGTAAAACAACTGCTTCACTTCTCTATCAGAGAAGCCTGCAGGGAATGGCCCAGCAAACACCACACACATATCCTGGAGTTTTTCACAAATCTGCAGGATTAAAAACCACACACACACACACACACACACACACACACACACACTAATTTGTACTACCCAATGAAAGCTTGCAACATGACACCAAGTGCTGGATAAATGCCTTACATTCTGGTGATGTTGATTCTGATGAGGATAGCAATACTTCAGATAATTTGACATGGTAGAAAACTGAAGGATGGAGAAGAATGGATGCTTTTCCTGATTCCGGAAAGTTTTCAGCACCTGAAGGAGAGAAGGTACAGTTGCAGGGGCAGAAGCAAAAGAGGAAGAGTTAAGAGGAGAAAAGTTAGGGCAAATTATGTTGGGGAAAAATGAATGTAGAGCAAAAGCATTAGTGTGTCACTTCTGATCTGAATAGAGATATCCTGTCACAAGGCAGACTGATATTGGTGTATATTTACCTGGAATATAAACAGTGATAAGCAAATGCTTATCTCGAGCTACAGAGTAACCCTATCCAGCAGTCCTTTGTCAGTTTAGGTTCCGTTACTAAATTAGACAGAAGTGCCAGATCCACTGACAAATTCAAATCTTATTGGAGAAGATGTTGCTAATATCTAAAATCTAAGCTTTAGGGAGAATGTTTAAGACATAAAAATGAGGTGTTGAAGAGAACACCTCAATTCTTACCTGTTTGTCTGACTTGCGCCATAGCTGGCTGGACCTATTGAATGCAATGTTAGAGTCTTTTCCTAACAAGGCTACTGAATGGCCGAGTGCCTTTAGGACATATGAAAACCTGCACAAGAGGAAGGACAGTGAATTTGTCAGCAGCAGAATCAGCAGGTGGGTGAAGGAATGAAATACTGAATCTGAATCGAAAAAAGATGTTAATGCTTTCATGAATTTCTCATTCCAGATTTTCAGGAAGTTCTGTCTTATAAATTCTTACATGGTAGTTAAAGGGACTCTGTAGGATTACTAAATCATGAAAATATAAGCAGAAAACAGACCAAGAAGGTCAGGAGACTGATTCAAAATAGGTCCATACTGTATTAAACACCAATTAAGAAAACAGTGTGATTTCTGATTATAGGCGGATAATGTCCTTTTGTTTTAAAACCAAACCCCATTATAAGAGCCAATTCCCACCACAAGACCTGCAAAATGTGTGGAAATTAATGACCTGACCTGACCCACATCTACAAATGTGACATTTCTAATTCAGTCCATTTCATCTACTTCTCTTCTACCTCACCCACTGCAGCTGTCACCTTGAAATCTAATACATCAAACTGAGTTTATTCAGGCAGAATTTACTCCATTTTCTCTCCATAAATGGCAATCAGGGCGATTTCTAATTTATCCAACCTTAAATTATATGCAACTATAGCACATGAGTCAGTGTGGTTAGAGCATGTTAAGTTCCTCAGTCACATGATCTGCTCCACTTCTCAGTTACATAAGGTGAATATATAATTTGTTAATGCAGATTACAGACAGCCAGACTATAAGAGAACCTGCACCAATGGTCCCTCTAAGCTGCGCGCTTGCATGCATGCTGCATAGATTTGCTGCGCACATGTGCGTTGCAAAGACTTCCCGCATGCAAGTGCGCAGCACAGACTTGCTGTGCGCTTGAACACTGCATAGATTTGCTGTGCGTGGAGGACGCCGGAGCAGTGTGCGATTGCACAAGTGCGCAGCTTAGAGGGAACGTTGACCTGCACCCTCTGCTATGTTGTGTGTGTGGACTGGCACTTATATAGCACTTTTCTACTCTAATTGAGTATTTAAAGCACTTTTTAATACAAATCTCATTTACCCGCTCACACAGCACTTTATTTGGGATTCAGCATATTCCCTAAGGACACTTATGCATATAGACTCGTGGATACAGGGATCAAACCACCAGCCTGGCCTACCTTTTCAACCACATCCACCACAGGAAGAAAAGGTGGATGAGTACTCACAGCTTAGCCTATTGAATGGAGTGTTTCCTGCTTTTTATTTTCTGAGTCAGATCTCTGCTTTGACACTTTTTATCCAAATCCACAGTATTTTCTTAATGGATCAACCTCCAAACTTCTAGTATAGAAACTGCTCAACATGTTGTACCTGTGACCATCAGAGAATTCCTTCGCTTTCGTTTGTCCCCATAGCTCCTTCCAGTGAACCTCTAAAACCTGAAGCATACATATAAAATGTTAGATTATTGCTGTGTGTGTGTGTGTGTGTGTGTGTGTGTGTGTGTGTGTGTGTGTGTGTGTACACACTTCAGAATGTGATTTCCTACCTGGCGAGGTCCTGTTTTGATAAAATACTGCGCCAGCTGCAGGGCTGCCAGAGCGTCTTGAGTGGGATGATGACCCAACATATCTCCAGTTTGTATTTGCCTCCTGGGATAAGATTGGAAAATTAAGTTATCAATCAGTGTGGGTGACAAAGATGCTGAGAGAAAACAAGAACTCACTTCAGTATGGTCTCAGTCAGAAACTTGAGCTTAAACCTCCAACTGAACTTCCTCTTGTACAGCAGTGATGTGTCAATTACATGCTTATGAATGAGCTGTAAGGAGGACACAGACACAGCACTGTTAAAACAAAAGATTTTTTACATTTTTGCAAAGAGATTTTCTCCAAAATGAAATAACATCCAAAAAATGTCACTATATTTAAAATTACGGCTGGGATACAGGGAATTAAATCAATTTGATGTACTACTTTAGCCAAATTAAGATGATGATGACATAACAACATTCTGACATAACCTTCTTCTTCTTTTGGCTGCTCTCGTTAGGGGTCGCCACAGCAGATCATCTGCCTCCATCTCACCCTATCCCTTGCATCCTCTTCCCTCACACCAACCCTCTGCATGTCCTCATTAAATGCGTTCCACCTCTCCCCCTCCTTGGTCTTCGGCCAACAGTAGCATAGTTTCCACCATAGTTACCCGATCCGGTATGGAAGTCATGTTATGAATCCGCATATTTGATTTGGTAAAGATTTTACACCAGACGCCCTTCCTGATGCAACCCTCCCCATTTACCCGGTCTTGGAACCGGCACTAGGCTTGTGGGCCCCTGTGGCACCTTGATCTTAAGTCCTGCTTACAGATTTTTAGTTCTCTTTTTTGTGAGGCACGAAAGCCAAAAAAAAAAATAAAGAATTCACACTGAGTACAATAACACCCAACTTGTTTTTTTCTAGTTTGTGTATTGGACATGTTCAATTAACTTAACCTATTAAACCAGCACACTGGAGCGATGTCTGAGTTTGCCATTGTGGCATCCTCAGGCTCTGTTTCTGTTTTATAACATGTCAGATTTTAGTGTTTAAATGCACAGGGTGTGCTTCAAGCCAGTTATTTAGTTATGAAGACACAGGGTGCGCTCCTCTCCTTACAGCAGGAGCACACATCAACAAGAAGTTCTGTGAGGGTGGAGTATGAGGTAAATAATCCATTTACATGGTATTTATATAACACTTTTTCAGTCAGTCTTATAGGTTACTCCAAGTGCTTAAAATTTTACTCTATGGGAATGAATTGAACTAACAACAGAAGCATATCACTCACTAGGAGCTCAACACTTAACCTCCTGCGTGAAACCCAGTGTGTTTTAATTGGATAGAAAAACCTTTGCTGGCAGGAGGAGCTGGCACCACAGCCCAGGTTTCTAGTGTCATTAATCGTTAATTAAAACAAATACCAGCAATCACCTGCTGGGATTGGGCAGATCAGTTTAAGCCTGCAATGTTGCCTGGCATCACAAATTAAGCGTTGAGTTAGTTTCAAGTATGTGATTGAGGAAGGAGCATAAGCTGCTTTTGGCTTCTAAACTGAGCTGAGCATGCAGGGTATAATGCAAGTGATATACCATTTAAATGGTTTGCATACTGTGCCTACTCAGCACACCACAGTTAAATGACGATGGCAAAATAGTGTGGCCCCACACTACTGCTGACAACTCAGTTCCTGGGAGCCCTGGGGGCAGTTTCTAGGACAGTTTTTCAGGGCTTTTGATATAGCCAAGATAACAGATGTCTAGTTCAAGACTTAAATTTTAAAAACATCATAAAAAGCTAAGTTGCTCTCAAACTGTAGCTGATGGCTTTGAACTTCGATTTTAGCAAGTGCATCCCATATTTTGCTCTCATCCTACAACCCCAATTCCAAAAAGGTTGGGACCCTGCATAAACTATGAATAAAAAGAAATGCAATAATTTGCTAATCTCAAACCAATATTTTATCCACAAAAGAACTTAGATAAAGTAACAAATGTTGCAAATGAGACATTTTACTGTTTTGTGAAAAATACTAGCTCATCTTGAATTTGATGGCAAGAACATGTCTCAAAAAAAGTTGGGACAAGGGCAACAAAAGGCTTGTACTAAAAAAAAAAGATGGAGGAACATGTTACAACTAACTCAGTTATTTGACAACAGGTTACAGTAATGTGACTGGGTACAAAAAAGAGCACATTAGAGAAGCAGAGTCTCTCAGAAGTAAGGATGGGCAGAGGTTCAGCAACCTGCCTGAAACTGCATCTACTAATTGTGATGCAATTTCAGAATAATGTTCCTCAGTGTAAAATTGCAAAGGCTTTGAATATTCCATCATCTACAGTACATAATCTCATCAAAACATTCCAAGAATCTGGAGATATCACTGTGCGCCAAGGTCATGGCAGAAAACCAGCACTGATGCTGGTGATCTTGGGGCTTTGAGGAGGCACTACATTGCAAACAGGCATGATTCTGTCATGGAAATCACTGCATGGGCTCAGGAACATTTCCAGAAATCACTGTCTGTGAACAAAATTCACGGTGCCATCCACAAATGCAGTTTGCAGCTCTATCATGCAATGATAGGCCATATGTCAACATGATCACGAAAAGCCACTGTCTTCTCTGGGCCAAAGCTCATTTAAAATGGACTGAGGTAAAGTGGAAAACTGTTCTGTGGTCAGACAAACTGAATTTTGAAATTCTTTTCGGAAATCATGAAAGCTATATCTTTTACACTAAAGAGGAGAGGGACCAGCTGGCTCAGTTCAAAAGCCTGCTTCTCTGATCGTACGGGGGTGCATTAGTGCCTATGGCACCATCAATGCTAAAAAGGTATATGAAGGTTTTGAGCAACATATGCTCCCCTCCAGATCACTGTCTAACATCTGGTCTGAGGATTTCATCCCTATACCTAATAGCAATCAGAGTACTGTTGGCTAGCACATGTAGGTCTGTGGGACCCTTCAAGGATATGACTCTCAGATCATCTCTGACCCACTGCTAAACCAGCCATACTGAATGATGTTGCAGTCACCACAGCATCTCCAGACTCTTTCACGTCTGTCCTCAACACCCATCTTTGTAGAAAAAGAGTTGCCAGTGGTGGAAGTGCCAACCTTGGTGTTCTTGGGTGCATGACAGTTGAGCTGCACAGTGCTGGGCTGTGAGCACAGATCCCACTAAAGGACATCAGAGCTCATGGAGTCTCTGACAGTTTGGTATGCTTGAGGTCACGCCTTTTCAGGGAGGGCTTTGCATATTTTACCAAGACAACGTTAAACCGCATACTGCTGCTATTACAATAGCATGGCTTCACAGTAGAAGAGTCTGGGTGCTGGACTGGTCTGCCTGCAGTCCAGACCTTTCAGCAATTGTAAACATCTGGCACATCAGTAAAAAACCTGGGACTGCTGAACAACTGGAATTCTATACAAGACAAGAATGGGACAACATTCCTCTCCCAAAGGTCCAGCAGCTGCACTCACCAGTTCCCAGACATTTACAGACTGTTGTTAAAGGAAGAGAGGATGATACACAGTGGTAAATATTTGCCTTGTCCCAACTTTTTCGAGATGTGTTGCTGCCATCAAGTTCAAGATGAGCTAGTATTTTTCATGAAACAGTAAAAGCAGACCGCAAACAAGCTAGAAAGCTTGTTGCTTGCCTACACATTCTGCATAATCATTTGTAAGATGAACAGACACGCGCTGGCCTTAAAAAAAACACACACTGTTATTCATGAAAAAAACAAGCTTCACCCAAGGGTAAGCAGTTTGTCAAAGTCACTCACTTTCAAAGCTACGAGGTCATAGTTGAGCGAATGGCCCACCAGAACTGCGTCACGCGGCAAAATCCTAATGAGCACTTCTTGAACATCTCGTAGGGTGGTTGTGATTGGCTGCAGCATTGCAGCGGTGATCCCAGAAAATCTATTGGGAGATATGAAGTAATGTCGGGAAAAGAAACATTTTGTCAAAAACTAAAATCCGAAAAATGCACTACGCATATATGCCTATAAGATATAACATACGACACTGACTGTCGCAGGTTCCTGTAAAAATATAATGTAACCGTTAAGGTTTTGAAGCCAGAAAATGTGTGTGTACTCGGTACAATAGTCGAGGATGTCATTTGGAGGTTTCACCAGCTCGTCCATTAAACACGCCCCATCACTGTCCACCAGAGAAATGCGAGTTAACTCTTTTCCATTTTGTGTGAGACACTGAAATACAAAATAAGCATTATAATAAATTGTTGGAATAGAAGTTGAATAAAATCAAAACATAACAAAAATTGCAGAAGAAAGGCTGCAAACTGCTACACTAATATGCCTCCGGTTACAGCATTTGTGCTGCTGGAAAGCGGATGTTCATTTTCATTTCTCACAGTGCAACTTGCTGCAGTGGTTAGTTGTTAGAGTCTAGCAAAAGTCTGGAAGTGTAAGACTCCTGTTGACTGAGGGGTGCACTGTCCTGCTCAGAGACAGTGGGCAAATAAATGGATGTAGCACAACAGATATTTTGAAAAAAGGTCCATGATCCACAATTTAGACAGGATTTGGTTTTCAGAAGTCTTCCGCAGAGCAAAAAACAGGTACACAGTGTAGTGGCATGCACATTGTTAGTCACACCTCTTATTAAACTTGAAAACCACTGTATTCTACAGTAAAAAGTGGGAACGGACTACATATTTTAGCATATTTCTTACCATTTCACAGTCAAGCCCATAGAGAGGGCTGCTGTCAGTCACACAGTCAGCACAATCTGTACACATAAATTCCTCAAAGCCTGGCATTCCTGTTGGAAAAGAAACCAAACAAGAGGTGAAACTGACAAACGTTATCCAAATCAGCTTGAGTTTGAATGGTCATTGAATACAAACAGTCTGCATGTATAGAATCAACAGACAAATCTGATTTTAAACCATCTTTGCTGTTATAAAATTCTCCCATAAAGTGCAACTGAGACTTCTTTGATTACTGTGTTTCTTTCTTATAATGTCCCTGACTAAATCACCTAAATTTGAACACAGCTGCCACTTTCATTTACAAAATTGAGCATTTTGAAAAATGTCTGTGGATTTTAGTGAAACCAGATAAATAAATAAAAGCTGCTGGCACATGAACAATGGCTTGCAGAGATCATGAGGTTTTTACATTTGCAAACAGATAAGATGTACACTTACAGGTTCAACCACTAAATTTCTTAAGGCATGGCAGCCATTTCGAATGTACATGGAAACATTTAAAATACTTTACCATAACCTAATACCAAATCACTACTTTACTATTGTTTTTAACTCTGCACTGAATGGCCTTTGGTGCATTTTGGTCTTTTTTATGTTTATATTGATTTTCCTTAGAATTTGTGTGGTGTGTCATAGTTATTTTTTTGGTCTTTTATTATCTTTTGGGCCATTGTAAATAATAAACAAAGAAGTACTGTATGCTCAAAGTTTGGCAAACAACATGCTGTTGAAATTGAAAAAGAAAATTGCAAAACAACAAAAAAAAAACATCCAAGGGGCTGGACTGGCCCATTTAGGTGGCCAGTTCTGGCCCACAGGCTGTGTGTTTGACACCAGTGGTTTAGAATCTGTGTGTGTGTGTTTGTATGCGTGTTTAATGGCACAACAAATGATGACGTCTCGTTTTAATTCTTCTCCTGTTGTTTAAAGTGAAGCGGAGCCTCTTTTTGTGACTGAAATCTGTTTCTGGTTTTATTATTTTAATAAATCTTCTCGCTGCTGTAAAAAAAAAACAAGCTGCTGGGAAACAAAAGCACAGGCTTAGAAGCACTAGAGTGGATGCTTTTATTTTTTACATGTACGCTGCAGTTTCTGTGTTTTCACACATGCACTGCACGCCTGAACTTTTCTGGATATTACCGGACGAACGTGCAGGTGAGATCAGAAACGGGCTGGCCATGACAGCAGCAAAAATACATATTAGCCTACATAGATGTAAAAAGCCCCTTTCACTCATATAGGATAAGTAAATATTTGTTGTTCTTTGTTAATAGAAGGTAAGACTGAATTGACATAATATCCTTCACTCACCCTTAACAGGGTAGTTATTCTTGATCATCTCGTCCTCTGTGAGAACATATGCTGTTAGTCCTCTCCTCTTTGTCCCAAATGTGGTGATGATCGGATGATTTTTCATTGCTGCAGTAGTGTACAAAAATACACACATACATAGTCATACAGCAAAGCAAAAACACTGTAAGAAAACAAACACACTAGAGAGATATAATATTAATGTCAGAGTACAAAAATGTGATGAGTATTTAAAAGAACACAAAACAATACAAATAGGAAAACCCAAATAATGCTTTTATTATTCAACACAAGATTCTCACCATCTAGCCATTCACTCTTTGGTTTAGAGACAGGTAACCAGTCCTGTGCAGGAATTTTACTGCACATGACTTCAGAAGCTACATCTTTAGATGTTGGAGTAAAAGTTATCCTCTAAAAAAAATAAATAAATAAAAATAAAAATTTGTTAAAAATGCTATAAATACAATTTTTCTCACAAATAATCTAAAACATCACATTTCTATTCTCTGTGGCTACTTACAGAGGTGTAGTTGGTCCTGAGGTGCTGCAGGCTGAGGTAGTGTTTGTAAAAGTGACTCTGTGTCAGGCTGTCCACAACCACAACATTCACACCTTTAACCTTCTTCTGATGGCGGAGACGGCACCAACTGGCAGACAAAAAAACAAAATATATTTAACAGCGTGAGGGTTATAGTCAAGTTTTTAAATTATTATTATCTGAGTAAAGGGGCACTGTATAAGTGAGTTACTGAGGGTTCTTTGATGACAGCTGATAGGGTAGATAACACATTACTGTCACAATCATTACCTGGGTTGTTTGATGCCACTCGTTTTCCCGAGAGCAGCATAATGTAGTAGCTCTGTCAGTTCATTTAGTGTGATTGGCTGCTGAAGGCGGTCAGGCTGCACTGAGACCCTGGGTGAGGAAGAGCTACTTCTACACTGTGGCAGGTCCTCATCACCTTGCAGATCAGTTTTTAATTTCTTGTCCTGTGCTGCATGGGTGCTATTCTTTCTTTTCCTCGCTTTGCATGTTGCTACTGATGAAGACTCCATGTTCCAGCTGATGATATTTCTACTAGGGAAACAAAAACAAATTTGAGTTTGATTACTACTAAAATTTACTACTGCTCTTTCTTGAATGAGCAAGTAATGCAGCCTTATTTGGCAGAACCAGAGGTCAAATCCCCATGTAAATTCAGTTACTGCTTAGAAGGAAAACTACACAATCTATACTGTCTATCCTGGGACAGGATGTTGATGTGGTGGAGGAGCACAAGTTTTAATTTTTCAGGAAGCTGAGATTCTTTAACATGTGGGAAGTTTTCTATCAGTATGTTATGGTGAGTGCAGTGTACTACTTCTTCTTTCAGCTGAATTAATTTAATGACACAAGATTAAAGAAACTCAAATATGGTTGTAATTTTGAGCTCCTTCTTCCTCTTCTTTAAGCTGCTAGGTGTTGCCTGTTAGGGGTCACCACAGCGATCATCTGCCTCCATCTCAATCTACCCCTTGCATCCTCTTCCCTCACACCAACCCTCTGCATGTCCTTCTTCACTACATCTATGAACCTTCTCTGTGGTCTTCCTCTTCTCCTCCTGTCTGTCAGCTCCATCTTCAACATCCTTTGTCCAATATATCCACTATCCCTCCTGTCATGTCCAAACCATCTCAATACTGTGGAAAAAGTCTAGAGCCACCACTAATTTCTTTATAGTTTGCTAGGAAAATGCAAATTAGGTACAAGGACTTACTGACACATGAACAAACACAAATGGAAATACAAAACATAAGGCAAAAACCAGAGTTTGCACATTCTAACAAGCTTAAGAATCATTATTTGGTATAACCACCTTTATTCTTTAACAGAGTCTGAATTCTCTTAGGCACGCTTTCTTGTCATTTCTCTGGAGAAATAGTTCTCCAGGCTTCTTGAAGGAAATCCAAAGCTCTTCTTTGGATGTTGGCTGCCTTTTGTGCCATTTTGTTCCATTCTCTGTCAAGATGATCCCACACTGCTTTAATCATGCTGAGAGCACCCCTGCTGACACTAATTTTCAGTCCAATTCTTGTGTAATTTGGTATACCTCAGCCTTTTTTCTCTATCGCTCCATTTTCCTTCCTTAAGAATGGCTTTTTAACAGCCACCCTTCCACTGAGACCATTTCTTATGAAGCTTTAGTGAATAGTAGACAGATGATCTGAAGGACCAGACGCATGTCTCAGGTCCTGTGTCAAGTCTTTGCTGGATTTTTTTCCCCTATTCTTAAGGAAGTGACTTTTAGATACTGTTCATCTGCTGTATATATGTTTTAGGCCTGCCACATCTTCTCTTGTCCTCTACTTCTCTAGTTTCATCAAATATGCCAAGAAATGCCAATTTTTCAGCTAACAGTCCTTAGATGCTGGTGGTGACACCAACAGACTAAATAAACTGATCAGGAAAGCTGGTCCTGTCATTGGCTGTAAACTGGACACTTATGTGGTAAAGAATTATCCATCATGAACACTCCTGACCACCCTCTGTACCACTTACTGGAGAGGCAGAGGAGCACTTTCTTTAACGGACTGATTCAGCTCTGCCACAAGGACAGACACAGGAAATCATTCATACTAGTAGTAATAACTCTTGATTATATTTTTATTATTCAACTGCTGTAACAAAAGAATTTCCCAAAATATGGGATAAGTAAAATATGTATTATCTTATGTACTGTAGGTGTGATTATCAGAAATGTTTGGGCATCACATATGAACTTTTCCATTTTATCTTTTTATTTTTACTTTTTGTATTTTAGATTTTGGAGATGATGTTTGCTTGTTTAACTTTACTTTGGACTGTCAGGTTTCTGATAAAACAGAATAAATGCAGAGAAAGAGTCATACTCCAGTTTACAATACATTACCCAAAATTAGTTACTGAAACAAGACGTACTTAAACAACGCACTGGCACACACCTATACTAAAAGACAGCAGGGGTAATTCCAGGATCAGCCCTTTAGGTGGGGCTCAGTCCCCAATCAAAGTGTTGTGCATGCAGTACCTTGTGATTAATACATTAATGCAACAATGAATTAAAACTTCAAAAATAACTTTTAGTAAATTGAATAATAATTCTAATAATAATATGGAGTATTAGCATGTATTAGTATGCTTGCAAAAATATTCAACACCTTTTGCCTCTTCAGTTTGGTATGCATTACAATGTTCTAACAACATATATTAACCTACACCAATCAGTAATAACATTCTGACCACTGACAGGTGAAGTGAATAACACTGAATATCGCTTCATCACTACACCTGTTAGTGGGCGGGATATATTAGGCGACAAGTGAGCAGTTTGTCCTCAAAGTTAATGTGTTAAAAGCAGGAAAAATGGGAATTGTAAGGATTTGAGTGAGTCTGACAAGGGCCAGATTGTGATGGCTAGACGACTGGATCAGAGCATCTCCAAAACTGCGGCTTTTGTCAGGTGCTCCCGGTCTGCAGTGGTCAGTATCTTTCAGAAGTGGCAGTATCTAGCAAAAGGGGGACCAGCATGATATTACACACGTGGTCATAATATTATGCCTGTTTGGTGAAAATAACAGATGAAACATTGTGCAAGTCTCTCATCTCCTGTTTAACTTTGCTGAAGTTTCTTTTAACATCATCCATTTTTGTAACAGTACAAGACATTATTTTTTAAACCTTTGCTGAAGGCTATTAATGTTGTATATGACAAATTTCAAAGTTTTTAGTTAAACAAATATTGAATTAGTTTGTTCTCTGCAATCAACTTTATTCACAATTTTCTTTTCTCTTTTGAAATATGAAGATTAGATTTGAATTACTGGTAGTTTTTGGTTCTTGTGGAATAATTTTGATTTCTGTGTGCAAAGTAAAATAATGTCTTCTTCTTTTGGCTGCTTCCGTTAGGGGTCCCCACAACAGATCATCTACCCCCCATCTCACCCTATCCCTTGCACCCTCCTCCCTCACACCAACCCTCTGCATGTCCTTCCCCATTCTGATGCTTCAGGAGATTGTCTTGACCATGCCTACATGTGAAAATGCATTAATAACATTAACAAGCAGTTGAACAGTATACCTAATGAAGTGGCCAGTATATCACTATTAAAAAAAAAAAAACAAAAGCTCTTATAGCATGACATCCGTAGAACATTTTCACAGCCACATTTTGATATGAAGTTAACACAGGTGTTACTAATGAAACTGAGGGTTCTCTTTAGGTGCAGTGTTAATTAATGTGATTGGTAACACCTGTTTACATTTAATCCCATATCATAATGGTTGTCATTAAAAAAGGTCTATATGGTATTATAATTTTCGGCTTAAATTGTCCTGGACCCTGCTCTCCGTCACATGGGATGACTGGCCTAACTGGCCAGTAAGCTACAGGCATCACTGGTTTTAGAGGCAGTTTTAACTGCTTTAAGGGGCGTCTTTTATTATCTCTGGTGATAGTAAATAATGACCTTGACATTGTGACTTTACTGACATAGGCATCTTCTTCTTCCTCTTCTTTAAGCTGTTGGCAGCTCGCATTGAGGGGTCGCCACAGCGGATCATCTAACTCCATCTCACCCTATCCCTTGCATCCTCTTCCCTCACACCAACCCTCTGCATGTCCTCATTCACTACATCCATCAATCTTCTCTGTGGCCTTCCTCTTCTCCTTCTCCCTCAACATCTCTTGTCCAATATATCCACTATTCCTCCTCTGAACATGTCCAGACCATCTCAGCCTTGACTCTCTGACCTTGTCTCCAAACTTCTCAACATGAGCTGTCCCTCTGATGTACTCACTTCTAATCCTGACCATCCTGGTCACTCCCAGTGAAAATCTCAACATCTTTAATTCTGCCACCTCCAGCTCTGCATCCTGTCTTTTCGTCAGTGCCACCGTCTCCGAACCATACATCATAGCAGGTCTCAATACCATCTTGTAAATCATGCCTTTCACTCTTGCTGCTATCCTCGTTCCACCCTGCCTGCATTCTCTTCTTCACCTCTCTTGTGCTAAGCATCCAAAATAAAACCAGAATGTTTAGAAATGCGGTGTTGAAAATTCCTTGCTCTGTTAAAAGGCACTTCAGAAAGTGATGGAGAAAACTTTACATTTCATAGGGGGGCGAATAATTATGTCCTTATCTGTATGTTATCAATATACAAAACAAACAATAGTCAGCCCAACATTGGGTCTTGGGGAACCCCAAATATAAGTTTTAGATAAATTCGCCGATGAGAGACAGCAAAGGTCAGCGCAGTTTAATTCAAGAGCTCCTAAATGCCGGTACCAACCTCAGGTCAGTTTACGGTTCATTTTAGATCAACAGTCACATAGGAACTCCTAGCTAGCTAACATTTTAGTATAAATGTACACTTTACACTTCGGACTATTTTAAGGCAACTTAAAGGGTAAAAATAAGTAAATACCAGGAGTTACGCGTCCAGCTGAGTCCAAAATCATACCTTTCCACCACTGTTTTCAGTCAGTAACACATGGCTAAAGCGGGTGACGAGCAATACTTCCTGTCTTTGACTTTAAGAAATAAAACTCCAGGAGCTACAAAACTGAATAAGTTGAGTGCTAAAACGGATTTTATTTTGGTAGGGCATTGCAAGCTTCTCTGTTTCTGCAATCGACCCTGTTCACTTGCAGGCACAAATAATCGAGCTCGGAACTATAGATGCCGATTTGAAAAAAATCAGCGCGATAGCTAGAGGCAAGCCCTATTTTTCCTGCGAAATTAGCCACAAACGTCTCACCGGGTCAAAATTAAATAACAGACTGATATGACCACTAAGAAGCTGGCGAAGTAAGTAAATTTAATCTATTGGGTGGCTGAACTGCTAAGCACAACAACAAACTGGAAAGACAAAGAAACGTGGTAAAAACGGAGGGTAGAGGTTACGCTTTTCAGTATTGTTTTGGATAAATGTTACCAATGCTTAGAGAGAAGTATTGAGAAGTTCAGAAGGAGTTGCACTGTGTCTTTGGGGATCTTGAGAAAGAATATGATAGGGTGCCAGGAGAGGAACTGTGGAATTGTATGAGGAAGTATGTGAGGGTAGTGCAAGACATGTATGGGGACAGTGGTGAGGTGTACAGTAGGAGTGACAGATGGGTTGAAGGTGGGGGGGGGGGGAGTACATCAGGGATCAGCTCTGAGCCCCTTCTTGTTTCCAATGGTGATGGACAGATTGACAAATGAGGTTAGAAAGGAGTCTCCGTGGACTATGATGTTCGCAAATGACGTTGTGATCTGTAGAGAGAGAAGGGAGCGGGTGGAGGTATGCACTGAAAAAAAGAGGAATGAAAGTTAGTAGAAGCAAGAGAGAATACGTGTGTGAATGAGAGGTGGTGAACATGGATGAGTTTAAATACCTGGAGTCAACCATCCAAAGCGACGGACAGAGCACAAGAGAGGTGAAGATGAGAGTGCAGGCAGGATGAAGTTGGTGGAGATGATAACGGACAGAGCACAGGAGAGGTGAAGACGAGAGTGCAGGCAGGATGAAGTTGGTGGAGATGAGTGTAAGGGGTGCTTTGTGACAGAAGAATAGCAGCAAGCGTGAAAAGGGAAGGTTTACAAGACAGCAGTGAGACCTGCCATGATGTATGGTTTGGAGATGGTGGCAGTGACAAAAAGACAGGAGGCAAAGATGGAGGGGATGCTAAGATTTTCCCTGGGAATGACCAGGATGGACAGGATTAGAAATGAGTACATTAGAAGGACAGCTCAGCTTGAGCGATTTTGACAGTCAGAGAGGCAAGGCTGAGATGGTTTGGACAAGTGCAGAGGAAGGATAGTGGATATATTGGACAAAGGATGTTGAAGATCGAGCTGCCATGCAGGAGGAGAAGAGGAAGCCCACAGAGAAGTTTCATGGATGTAGTAAAGGAGGACATGCAGAGGGTTGGTGTGAGGGAAGAGGATGCAAGGGTTAGGGTGAGATGGAGTTAGATGATCAGCTGTGGTGACCCCTAACAGGCAACACCTAGAAGCTTAAAGAAGAGGAAGAAGGAGCTCAAAATTACAACGATATTAGAGCTTCTTTAATGTTGTCATTAAATTAATTATGGCAACAGTTCCCCTGAATTGCCTGTTTACTTATCTAATCTTCTCTCAAAGCACAAAGAACAGTTTACCCCTAAATAGAGCAACCAAAAGAAGTAACTACCAGTGCTTCTACATCAGGGGTGTTCGAACTCTTTTTTTTAACAGGGACTAATTTAATAATAGGAAAATGCCCACTTTTTCACTCCTCATTAGCTTGTCGTATGCATTAACAGACTTTATCTGATAGTGTCTCAGTACATTGAACTCCTTATGCACAACAATACTCTTTTTTCAAATTAGGCACACACAGCTGTTTCAGTTTTCAGTGAAAAAAATAGCGCCGTTTCCGTCTCTCCTGGAAGCAGTGCCCTCTCTGTCAACTTTCCTCGTTTTCACAGCTGCGAAGTGGCAGAAAGTATCCAAACGTAACAAAGATCACATATTGTTTTCCACCATGAGATGAAAAGAGAAATTGTATTTTGAATTTGCATGATTTATTAATTCTGTCTGACAGTGCAGGCGAGCCACAGGGGCCCACAAGCCAGTGTAGTCCTAGTGCCGGTCCCAAGCCCGGGTAAATGGTGAGGGTTGCGTCAGGAAGGGCATCCGGCGTAAAAACTGTGCCAAATCAAATATGCGGATTCATAACACGACTTCCATACCGGATCGGTCGCGGCCCGGGTTAACAACGACCGCCTCCGGTGCCGTTAGCCAACAGGATGCCGGTGGAAACTATGCTACTGTTGGCCGAAGACCAAGGAGAGGGAGAGGGGGAAAGTGTGTTAGGAGGCAGAGAGAGAGAAGGAAAGATAGGAGGGTGGAGGTGAGAGTAGGGACTATGACTGGTAAAGGGAGAGAGCTGGCTGATATGATGGAGAGAAGGAAGGTAGATATACTGTGTGTGCAAGAAACCAGGTGGAGGGGAAGCAAGGCCAGGAACATCGGAGGTGGATTCGAACTGTTCTACTATGGTG
>VUQH01075738.1:0-12574 GCA_015106775.1 Etroplus canarensis
GCACAAACGATGGTCAGGGCCCGTTTCCCAACCCGAAGGCGTAGGGAAGCAACCCTTTCGTCCACCGGTGAAAACCCCAACATAGAGGAAACCAGACGGGGGGATACAAGAATACCCACACCTGCCCGTCTCCTCTCACCCAGGACAACTCCAGAAAAGGCTAAGGTCCAACCCCTCTCCAGGAGTATGGTTCCAGAGCCCGAACTGTGCATTGAGGTGAGGCCTACTATTTCTAGTTGGTATCTCTCAACCTCGTGCACCAGCTCAAGCTCTTTCCCCACCAGAGAGGTGACGTTCCACGTCCCAAGAGCCAGTTTAGCAAGCCGAGGATTGGGCTGCCAAGGTCTCCGCCCTGGATCGCCACCCAATTCACATCGCACTGGACCCCCATAATCCCTCCTGCAGGTGGTGAGCCCACTGGAGGGTGGACCCACTTTGCTTCTTCGGGCTGGGCCCAGCCGGGTTCCGTGGGTGGAACCCCGGCCACCAGGCGCTTCCCGTCGAGCCCCTCCCCCAGACCTGGCTCCAGGACAGGGCCCCGTTAACCCCAAACTGGGCGAGGTACACGGAATCCTGTGTCTTGTTGTCATGGGGATCCTTGGACCGCTCTTAGTCTGGCTCTTCACCCAGGACCTGTTTGCCATGGGTGACCCTACCAGGGGCAAACTGGCCCCTGACAACATAGTTCCTGGGATCATAAAAACTCGCAAACCCCCCCACCACGATAAGGTGGCGATCCACGGGGGGGTTTATCAACAGTTAAAACAAAAAAAAAACAACTGTTTATCAACAGTTAAAATAAAAAAATATACACTTGAATTCAACTTAAATAAAAGGCGCATATAAACAGTGCAACAACATCAGCAAACTCTTGTTTGTTTCTTTTTTCTCTAAAAAAAAATCTTATTTTTTATCTGGTTGTCTGCACCCCAGACAACCAGGCTGGGCCTGTCCTATAGTTTGAGAACCCCTGGATTAGTTGAACAAACTGATTAATTAATAAATGAATTCAATAACTTTTCTTGCAACTGTTCTTTTTTTTTTCAAATATTACTCTTTGACAAGCCACATCATACAAATAAATACATCTGGGGGATAGGAAACTATAGTTTTTACATCTTATTTTAACAGTTGAGTGCAATTATGTTGTGAAATATAATAAAAAAAACTAAAGCTGAATCCTTAGGTATTTCTTAGGCATTTGGCTGTTTAAAATTTTGGAATTCAGTGGGACTAAATAAACTACTGCACAAACCATCAGTGTGTTCGCCTTTATATGAAATGTACTGGCTATGTATTGTCTTAATAGACTAAAATTTATAGACTTTATGATATTAAAATTACAGACCTTATCCATTTGTAGCTGAGCCAGTTCTACAGACAGAGACTGTAGCAGTTTGTCACACCCACACAGCCTTGTTAACACAGCCTGAAGAGGGAAAATCAAAATCATGAGTGTAAAGAAAAGACTATGAAGTGATGCTTAATGGTTTACTGGTTCTGTGGTGACTTTAAAGACCCACATTCCTAAATTATGAATACTCACATCTGCATCACTTTCAAGAGGTCGGAGAGGTGGCATTTCCCTCGGGTCAGGTTTTGGGGCCTGAAAACCAGTCATTTTTTCGTTTCACAGTAAGGTTTTGGAAAGTTTAAGTAATTTTTTCTTCCTATTCTCAGACCTTCATTGTATCACTAGATATATAAATATGTATATTTAAGAATTTTTTTTCCATTTGTAAAAAAAACTCTTGTGTCTGTCAAGACATGTTTAGGGTATTATGTGTAGGTTAATGCTTTATTGTTAGTGCTTGAATGTTAAAACTGAGCTGCTTTACCAGAACACTGCACAAGCTTTAGCACTCTACAACCTTGCATGATTAGCATCATCATGAATCTGAATAGGAGAAATATTTAAGCTATTCATATATAATGTACTTATATATAATAGATTTATACTACTAGAACAGCAACTTCATGTATTAGTCATTACAATACATGTAGTATAATCTTGGCAGACAAAACACACAGTATATTTTAACTTTAGATATAATAAAACAACCAAACACAATGATACAAAGACATGGTTTATTAGTAACAGAAAAGAATTAGTGACAATAAAAGACAATGACACTGACACATAACAAGTAAATGATATAACAGTATCCAGGACAACACCACAGAATGACAAAAATATTGTGGTAGTCACTTTGGAAGAAGCCTGCAATGTGAGAACATGTATTTTTTTTTTTTTAAGAGGTAGGGGTACGATGTTCGAAAACAAATATAAGACATCACAACACCATGGACCATGTTGTACCACACATAATGCTGTAAGAACACAGCACAGTTCAACAGGCAGGCCTGTACCATAGCTGGCGGTAGCACACAAACAGATAAATGGCTGCGGTGATGGTGATGATGGTGATGGTGGTGTTGTGGGGGGTGAGGAGAATGTGAGGCTCTCGATGAGGGGGGTAAAGGGGGCAGTAAGTCTGCCTGCGCCCCCGTAGAATAACTCTGAAGAAGGAGACAGCATGTTTATGAAAAGAGAACACAATATCATACACCGTGCTACTGTTCAGAATAAGGAAAAAACCTCGTTATTAGTGACTTCAATAATCTGTTTCAGAAGGTTTTACTTAATAAAATTTGACTTTACTGAGAGCAACTAGATTTTTTTTACTGGTGCAGATTTGAATTAGCATTTATTTACCTTTCCCAAAGGCCTTCGTCCCCCTGGTGTATGATGAACAGAACCATATACAGGTGCGGGCTATAAATACAGAATGCAATAAGGTGTGAGCAGTATTACTGTAGTTGCCGACATAAGTCAATTTTAAAAGCCCCATTCTATTCCATATGATGTTTTTTAATGCACTGAATGAGTTAAGCTAGAAAAAAATGGATCCTACATTTACTTTAATACAACTTAATACTTGTTTCTTTCTTGCCTATCCCAAACTTTTAGTTTGTACCACAGGCCATTTGTTTAAGTAGAATAAAGATGAGATAACATTAGACATTAGGTTTTGCACTACAGAGTGAATCTTAGCTACTGTAAAATGCTGAATGATTAAGAGTTCTGACCTTGTTCAGGCTTTGCCACCTTTCTGCCCCTGGAGTACTGGGAGTGGATTGGAACTCCAGCTTTGGAGAGGCAGGTGCATAGTAAAGGGTCTGTGGCAACATGATTGGGTCATCATGGGGTCGAATGTCAACCCTTCCCACTGGTGTGTGTGGTCTTGATCCCAGTTGACCTCTGGAGCTCAAAGAACCTGTCCCCATAATTTCTGTTTGTGGCGGTGTGTTTTGACCGGGAGGACAATCCTCCTTGTTTGGACCACAAGCTCTTTTTCTGTATAAACTGGGGCTTGGTGTTCTATTTGAAGGGCTGTGAAAATGCCAGAAAAAGCACAACAGAATGCTAAACTAGGATGTTTCTCAGATATTTTTTCTGCCTTTAAGTAAACCACTTGGATATGGCTTTCACGCACAGACTTGACAACCTGCTGTTTCTTTGATGTATGCTCCGCCTCTCCCTCTGCTCTGAACATGATCTCCCCATCCTTCCTCCACTGAGCTGACTCGGTTCACTCAGAGTCCTGCTGACGTGCCGGTGTTTCTGGGATGGGCCCTCATCATCAGAGGGGGATTTAGGGAGGTCCACTGATTCACTGCTGCCACCTATCTGTGTAAAATCCTGATAACTTGAGCAACGCCTAAAAGGATCAGAAATGAAAGAGAAAAAAGCTCATTAGGTAAAATGGTGAAAAAATGAAAGTATAAAACCTCATGTCTGCAGTGAACAGAGTTGTACCTGTTCATGGAGCTGTCTGGCTCCATTGCAGCAGATTGACTGAGGGCTCGAACCCAACCCAACATGTCCTCCTGAGTGTCGGCACTGAAGAAATAAGAGCGCATTCCCTGGTGCACTACCTAGTTTTACGGACATTATTCACAAGTGGATATTCATGGATAACATTCCTGTAAAAAATACTTTGCTCATCTATATATCTTTATATATTTTATGCAACACCACATTTGCATGATTTGACAATGGCTTATACTCCTATAATCACATGACTTAATGACAATACCTTAAAGGTAAACTTTCTGTTCTTGCATTCCCGTGGTGTACAGAACAGGATTTTGTAGCTTGGCAGTGGGATGCTGCCCAGCACAGATTCTTCTCTACTGTCTAAAAGAAGATGGGTGAGAAGTGAACAGAAGACAGGATGCATTATTGTCCATTCAGAGCACATGAAACAGTTTCATTCAGACAAACTGTTCTTCCTACCTTTATAGTAAAACAGACAGTAGTTAGAAAGGACAAACCATCTTCTTTTCCAAAGCTTCAAACCAGAGCTATCCTGCAGAATGAAAATCAGTTAGGGTCTTCTATTTGGCTAGCTCAGTCACACACTCTTCTACATGCAGTGGTGATGTTGTTGTGGTTTAAGTAAACCATTAAACAAAAGGATGCAAAATACTTTTTTGTTGAGCCATCCTCTGATGACCACAGGGCAGTTTGGGTCTCTCTTAGCAGAGTAACATCTTTTCCCAAACGTTTGCACCTTTCCATCATTTTCCTGTTACCAAAACAGTGAACATAATTTGTACACCCCAATGTGGTTTTGCATTAATTGTGTCACACTAAGTCAGTCCTGCGTAAGATGACAAAAAATACTTTAAATTTCAAAACAAACCTTTATGGAAGGAAAATAGGAAATTGTGGCCACGCTGGAGGCTTGGCTTACTCTGTCCTGGTCATCCATTCTGTAGAGTAGGAAACAAATTTATTCGGACCAAGGTAAAAAGATGAGAGGACAATGTAGTAGTCAGAAGGAACTAGCCACACACAGTCACAGAAACACAAAGCTCGCAACCTCCCAAATGCCATGATAATCTAAACATATGAATTCCAAACAATAGAGATCAACAATTCCCTTTAATCTGGCTCTGCCTACACATTTAAATGTGCTGCTTGAAGCTGATATGGCCAATATGTCATTCCTTACCAATACAATCTGAAATCCCCTTCTGTAGTAGCAGTCAGGCACTCCAGTGAACACCAACCCTGTAATCTCCAACAACACATATGCCACATTCCTATATAGTTGAGATTTTTCTCTGGTCAACTGTTCATTCTCTCAAGGACTTGGTGCGGTTCCCCCATACTTCCAGCAAAAATCTCCCACAATTCTATTCTAAGCCATAACAGGCCGGTGCGCATCCCCACCATGAAACTGACAGGTGACAGCTGCGTCGCTGTGGTAGTAGGGAGGGGCTGGGACTGTGTGAAAACCAAGCTGGCAGCAGCGATGGGCTGGTATGAGAGGCTATCTGGTCCGAACTGCATAACTGCAGTATGGATTGCTGAGAGCAGAAAACCAAAATAAAAGAGTGTAGCGGTGGGAAAGTAGAATGGCATGCCAAAAACAAATGTTCCCATTATTATTATTAAAATATCTAAAATATTTATATGCACCATTGCTAAACAATCTGTATATATTTATGCAGACTGTGTATATATTAATTTATGTCAGGGTGTTTCTGGTCTACTTTAAGGGTTCAAACAGCATGTTACTATGTAAAAAAAATCTGAAGCTTAATAAATTTATGCTACTTTCTCACTCTCTTTTTTTTTACTATTTACTTACTTACTGATTTATCAGAAAAATAATACAAATGTATATATTTTGTTATTTATGACAACAAAATGTTGCGATACTTTATTTGTGCACTCTGAATATTACGTAATGCACTTGCGTCTATATTCAAGTACTGTATAAATATTATATTTGCTACAAAAAATATCCCCAATTGTATTTGATGACTGATGCAAATTCTTAAATGTCACAGTTTTTTTCAGCTACTTTAAGTTACACCTGCTACAGCTGCTTTATCAAAGCCATATTTTTATGACCCATCTAAACACAGGCTCATTTCTGACTCTCCTGAAACAGCACTACAAATGAACTTGAAGAAAAAACAGATAAACACAAATCATGAGGAACATCTCACACTGAGTCACCACAAACACTTGTGGATTGACTAGATGTTTGATATGGTTTTGCATCTGCAATCTCTGTCAGTATCAACCACAATCCCCTGCAAGTGAGACACAGAGTAAATAAAAGAACTAAATCAAGTCTTTGTTATAGACTAACAACTTCATAGCCACTGGGGGTCACGTGGGTGTTGTGAAATATTTGGAAAATCTCCTTTTTAAATCAGTGAGGGTCACTTGCTCAGAGAGGAGAAGACTTAAAATGCTAAAGAGGAATGGAGGGGAGGACAAATGGTGGGTCTGTGTACGACACAGAGTGTGCTTTGTGATGCCCAAGGACTCTGAAGCATCATGTGAAGTTGGACACAGACCATGCTGAATACATTGCTCTGGAAAATAATCATCTCCCTCTCTCTATGAACAAAAACATTTGCATATCTCCCACATTCTTATACTTTTTAAAGTCAGCAAAAGCCATCAAAATACATTTGACCTTGATAAGTAAAGCAATGACGTAGGCCACTGTCTCGACTACCAATTTGGCCACCTAACATGGGGACACAAGATTGTTGTTTGCTGCAAATTTCATGATGATAAAGCCACAAAGTGGAAGCTTAAGACCAGAACATGCTGGATTACCACAGGAAGGGTATCAGAGCTTGGCATAGCTTTTAAAAAGTCGTCGAGGGGGCCTGCAGTGCTTCAGCCACAGATAAAATCAGTCACAACAATGCATAACAATCTTGTTAACCTTGAGCAACAGGATTTCTGTCGATATAAAATAGAGTTTAAAACTTTTACTTTCAAATTGTTACATTAAGGGAAATAAATTACCAAAATTTAAAAACAGTTAAATGATTTATAAAGTATTTTTCTGAAACTGTGGTGTTTAATTGTTTAAATACTCCAAATTACAAGAGACATAAATATTAATAAAGATGCCATATTGTTGTATATACCTGACTAATCGTGCCCGCCTGCTGGTTGCTTCGAGCTCCATCACTTGGCACTCTTTCTCACAGCATCTCTTCAGGCTTGGCAGACTTTCTTCTTGGCTACCACAAGCTCCTGTTGCCCAAACAGTCACAACACTCTTCTGCTACACTCCGCTGCTCAGCAAACGTGTGAATCTCCCTCTCTGTTGTTGACCGTTTCACTCTGGTCTGACTTGTAGCAGGAGTGCCTGTTCGATGCTCTACCTACGCTGGCAGTAATCACTCAGTCTGCTTTTCTGTCCACTAACAGTACACTCTCTGTGAGCCCCTTCTTTCTTCCTCCCCCTCTTCTTCTTCACTGTCCCTCCCTCTTGCCCTGCCCTTGACAGCCTCTCTGTCTCTTTGGTTGAGTGTGGGTTTGTGACTTGAGAATTCACAAAAAAAAAAAAAAAACAGCTGTTTTCTCATGCTTCAGCTTTGCCCTTTGCATAATTTAAATTCTCAGTGCAGCTTTACAACAATCACAGATTTGGATGCCAGTCTTAAATTATCACTGCTGATAAGGGCCAAATCATTTAGAGAATGAGGGGTGCAGTGAGACAAAGACTTAAATGTTTGGATTTACTTCCAAACTAAAAAAAAAAACCCATCAAGCTTATCATTTACAAGACAAAGAAAAGTTTTGACAAGTTTGATATTTGGTCAAAAGATTCTTTAAATTTAAGAAATGCAAAGTAGGAACTAAATCTTTAGTGGCTGCATTTAAATATCAGATATCCCATTGTTTTATCTGTCTAGACTTGAAAGTCTCCCACAATTAAGCAAAAATAATTTTCCCAAATGATAGGATCTTATATAAGTTTTCTGCTGCACTGAGTCAGCGTCTTATAGAGTTCTCGAAATGTTTTCAAGATACAAAGTGAAGTGCTTCCAGTGCACTCAATTTGAATACACTACAGCTGCAAGAAAAAGGATGTACACTGCTTTAAGGTGAAAGGGCTGTGAGTATGTGTATACTCACAGCCCTTATATATATATATATATATATATATATATATATATTATATATATACATATATATATACATATATCCCTTAACAGGAAGAAAGGTGCTCAAAGGGAAAGTGAGGGCTGATACTCAGCAGTGTACACATGCCTGAGGAGAGCCAGCATTACTATAGCACAAGAGTAAGATATCAAAAGCATTTTAAGTGGTATGATAAGAAGAAGAGGAACAAGAGGAAAAGTGCAACAGGGAGCAGCATGGTGTGTAAATCTATGAGTGAAGTCTGTTGAGATGTGCTCTTTTATGAGTCAGATTAATTGTTGGTCAAAATCCTGCAACCTCCACACAGACATTAAAGCTACTTCTGAAGACTCAATAATGATGCTGTCTTATAATTAGCAACTCACGTGTCCAGGCCATTTGGGTTTGACCATAAGGTCATGACCCCAGATGCTCAGGATATCCAGTTCCCAGGAGACAAATCAGCCTTCCTGCAGAAATGACTGACCCCTCCCTTTTAGCCTGTTAAGCTATCAGCCAGTTGACCAACAGCTCCATGAGTACTAATTGCCTTCCAATACATACTCAACAGCTTGTGGGGTGCTTTCTTGGCCTTATGGGAAATGTAGTTTGTTTTGGCTTTAGAAAAAAGGCCTCTCCACATTTAGCTGAAAGGTATGGTCAAATGTTATCATATTATTCAACTGCATGTGTGTACTTGAGGAGTTATAGTGTTAATGAGAACTTTGAGAAAACACAGTTAGTCTGGTTAAGTAGCAACTGCATGGCTACTGATCATCCTGTTGCAACTCCACATACTGGAAGCAAGAATAGTAGTTTTAAAAGCTCATGGGAAAATCATTCTTTTAGATCACAGAATATTTTAGTAGCCCTAAAATATTATATTGAATTATACATTATGTTAGTATGTAGCATGTACCTTTGGCTGCTCCCATATATTCTCCTCAAGCGGTCCCCACAGCGGATTAATCTGCTTTGGTAATTTGGCCGAGTTTTTTATACGAGATGCCCTTCCTGACACAACCCTCCATGGTGAGAGGGGCTTGTGTCCCCACCTGGAATCGAACAAGGGACCTTTCGCTTGTGAAGTGAATATGTAAACCACTACACTACTGGACACTTTATGCTGGTATGCAGCATGTTAAACAAAAAATGAAAGGACAGGCTTGTTACTGGCATTTTTTTCTTGACACTGTGCTCCTGTGTTGCCTGTTGACTGATTCATCTCAAAATGTCATAATTGGGTATTCCAAAGTAATACTATCCTACATTATGTTATTCACACACACACACACACACACACACACACACACACACACACACACACTTTATGCACAGAAAGGCTGAAGGTAATTTTTCATCATTTTATGCTGTAGAAACTGTTTTTTTTTCTAAATGGATTGTTTTTATTAATTCTGGTGTCACTGATTAGTTAAAAAAGTCAAAATTCATGATCTACACCAAGTAATATGTGAAAACAATGCATAGTAATTTTCTGTGTTTTACTTCAGGAAAGTTATTATTCATTTTCTACAAAAAAAAATCATTTTTATTTGTTTCCTATACAACATACAGGGTTAGAAATGTCCATTTTTGCATGCATAAAGTCTACAAGCTGCATTTTTTTTTTTTTTAGTAGTGTATTGACAGCAACAATCCAGTAGGTGAGGCTGTTCTCATGCAGCCTCTACTGGTTTATCGCATATGATTTCTAGCATTAGGGTTATCATTATGATATATAATTATTATAATCATGCTAAAAGTGCCATGAAAACCCTTAGGCCCATGTCACTTAGTTTTGAAGAACAGTACCATCAAACCTGACCTACAGTATAATGCACTTGCCACAGACACATGCACCTGTAAATTTGAACACTGTATATTTAACTAATGCATAAATATGTGGTATTGAAATATAAGTAAAATTTACTCATAGAATTAAAGAGATCTATATTTGAATAATTATACTGAAGAGAAAATGCCAAAATGTTTTTATTATTTATTTTAAAAAAAATATGAATTAATGAAAAATATGAATTAATGAACATCACACTTGTGTTTGAAGTAAAAGATACTAAAGGAAAAGCACAATGAACTGGAACCATAGCCTAGATTTCCTATTTAAAGGTTTGTAGTGAAACATTTTGTCTTGCAGCAAAGAATGAACAGTGTACAGTATTATGTTATGATCTATACTGGCTTTTTAAGCCAGTAGAGTTTGAAATTGGTCATACCTTTTTAAGCATGATCCATTTCAGCAGAACCAGTTTAAATCCAATACTACTTTAAAATAAATATAAAATCAATGCATACACATGGCGGTAGAGAGAGGAAGAACAGCGAGTAACTGATGCCCCCACCAGGCTATGTTGGAGCATAGACTGAATACGGGCCAGTAACTACATGGCAACACATCATTGTGGACCAGTAATGGTTCAGTAAATGGGTGCTGTGTATCGGGGTACATTAGGGTAGTGTTGGACCATTTAGGAAGAGCACATTAAAATGATGGAATTTAGAAGGAGTTACTGACCACTACTAGCTTCATGTAAAGCTCGGAAAGCATTTGAAGAGACTTTTACTATATATCGCTGCTAATAAAAGATACATTTAAATATATATAAAATTCAGTGTTGTTTCATAAGGAAGACCAAAAAGTACATTCTTGAGCTGAATTTGCAGGAAAAGACAACAAACATTTAAACAGTCTTTTGTTAATTCTGTTTGTATTGTTTGCAAAGGATGGAAAAACAGCAGCGGGAATATGTGGCCGACCCACCTGACCCCAGCTCTCATTCTCCTAATGCAATGCTTTAAGTACCTCTATTACAAAGTGGTATTGAGCAAATAACACTTTGCTCATGACACCACATAGCGCCCACTAACTGTCATACCCAGCATATGATTACACAAGCACATTCGAAACAAGTAGTGAGGGGACACTGTGGGCATGACTACTCTTGGATCGTGGTCTCCACTTTCATTTTCTTTGGGCCATGATGGATGTTTGTACCTATCATGTTGGTTTCACTGTACTGACTATAAATTTTTACTTATATTAATCATAGGAATGATAACTCTAAATAAACTAAACTAAGCTCAGTTTATTGCAAAGTATTTAACAGCTGGATCTGCAGTTTTTGAGTTTGACTTAATAAAATTTGTATTTTTTGACATTAAATGGTAAAAATCCCACATAGCACATAAGCAATTGTATGAGGTACAAAAACATTGTTTTTTATTTCAGATTATTTAATTCTAAACCAGTTTTTGAAACCTGGAGTTTCTAGTGTCTGTTCTCTGCTGTCTCAGTCAGACATGACTGTCACTGTATGTACAGTATGCAGAGGTAATGTCAGCAGTTAAAATGTGTGAAATACCAGCATGACTTGAATGTAGCTGCTTACTGGGGGTTTTCTTTGCACTTGTTAACCCCAATTATAAGAGTTATGACTGGGGTCCCCAAGGGCTCAAAGAATAAACAACTATAAAAGGTTGCCATAGCAACATGTTATGGTAACACTTATTTCTTCTGAAAATATTTTTATGTAATTAATATCTGATTTAACAAAGGAAATGTTTTTATGCCAAGTACAGATGGTATTAGTATTTAAAAGCTGATTTACTAACCTCTGGTATAATTTAGTTTTCAATAATTTCAGATAAATTGAAATAAGAATTTTTGCTTATATGGTGAAACTAATCCTAACATAAAATAATTAAATTAACCCACAGTTATTCAGACTTTATCACTTTTTAATCCTATTTATCTTGAGAACAAGAGCAGACAGAAATAACAGTCTCAGTATTACCCCCATTCAAAATGAATGTTGAAAATGTACTTCAACTTTAGAGTTTTTAAATTGTATGCAGTGTGGAATGAATGATAAGTATGTAGAACTATGAATATCACATAAGTATAGCACACAATCTGGCACACAGCACTATGGAAATCAGTGTCCGTCTCCTTCAAAAAGGCTGACAGATAAAATGCAGTGGGAGAATTAGATGTTTTTGTCTGTGATGCCCAGAAACCCATTGCATTGGTGCTTTTAAAAAAGCAAAAAAATTAGTGCAAAAATACAATACACACAATAGGTATATCACTGGGATCTATGAGTCCCCCTGTGGACAGGATAATGGTTGAATGAGTTTGTGTAATGCAATAATACTGCAGGAGAGTGAAAGTCATATTTTTTAGTGTCATGGTCCGTCTTTAGTTTGGGTTTTTGTGTTTGCTTTTGAGTTATGTATGTTCTATTTTTTGCCCCATGCCTTGCCTGTTCTCCTCTGTTAGTAGTCTTCGTCTCTGTCTGCGTCTAGTCTCGTCTTATTTGGGTATCCATCCAGTCCCTGTTTTGTTCCCCCGTCTCTGCGTGTTAGTTACGCCCCTGTCTCCCTGTTGTTCGTTCATTGGTTGTCCCTGTCAGGTTTCCCCTTCCCTGTCCATTTGTCGTTTGTTTATTGGTCTCTCTGTGTATTTAAGTACCGTCATCTGTGTTGTCCGTTGTCACGTTATTTGTCGTTGTACCTCTTTGTGTCACCCGTTCATGTCTCCAGGTTTTTCACGCTTCACGTTTGGATTTATGTTCATGGACT
>VUQH01075747.1:0-12434 GCA_015106775.1 Etroplus canarensis
GAGAGGCAAGGCTGAGATGGTTTAGACATGTGCCGAGGAGGGATAGTGGATATATTGGACAAAGAATGTTGAGGATGGAGCTGCCAGGCAGGAGGAGAAGAGGAAGACCACAGAGAAGATTCATGGATGTAGTGATGGAGGACGTGCAGAGGGTTGGTGTGAGGGAAGAGGATGCAAGGGATAGGGTGAGATGGAGGCAGATGATCCACTCTGGCGACTCCTGATGGGAACAGCTGAAAGAAGAAGAAGAAGACGACTCTCACCTCCACCCTCCCACCTTTCCTTCTCTCTCTCTGTATCCTAACACGCTTTCCCCCTCTCCCCCTCCTTGGTCTTCAGTGAACAGTAGCATAGTTTCCGCCAGCACCCTGCTGCCTAACGGCACCAGAGGCAGTCGTTGTTAACCCGGGCCGCAACCGATCCAGTATGGAAGTCGTGTTATGAATCCGCATATTTGATTTGGCACAGTTTTTACACCAGATGCCCTTCCTGACGCAACCCTCACCATTTACCCGGGCTTGGGACCGGCACTAGGAGTACACTGGCTTGTGGGCCCCTGTGGCTGGGTTCCAAACTCCAAACTCACTACTCAAATTTTTTTTTTAAATCATTTTGAATATGTGTAAATGCAACCCTTGTTATATGAGAAAATCCCCTGCTTCTTCATTAGCATTTTTTCCAACAGAGAGCAAGAGCATAAAATGTTCAAAGGGTAAAAGAGAAAGAGAGCGAGGGAGAGAGAGAGAGAGAGAGAGGGAGAGAGAGAGAAAGTGATGAGTGTGTTGACTGCACTTCTTTATATTCACGCTTAAAAAATAAAGTCTGACTTCACCCATCTGACTTAGAAATGTCATTTGTTGCTAGTTGCTCTCACTATTCTGTAAGCCTCTCTATAGACACCCATGACTTTGCCCTTACGGCAGCTTTTGCATGTTCCTGCTCTACACAGCTTGCCTTCTTTGCTGTGGGGTGAGCGGCTCTGTGACACAGACAAAAAGCACTGCACTGATGTATGTCCATGAATCTGTGGAGACAGGAAGAAAAAGGTTAAGAAGAAATCTGAAGAAAGCAAGGGCTTTCTGCTTCACCAGATGTTTTCCAAGAAGCTTGTCAATCAAGCAACCATACAATACACGGTTGTTTGCTCACACACTCAAATATATGCAGAGTGTTGTTCAGTCATGTGAAAAAGAAAGTCGTCAAAGGACTTTATGCAGGCCTGTTAAAAGACTAAGTACACCTTTATTACTTAAGAATTAAGAGGGAAAGCAGCAGCCAGGTGCTGCTAGTCACATGCACTTTATTAATTGATCATCAGCCACTGTACCTGCCACTATAAAAGCAGAAGTATGGGCAGTTTGCTGGTCTGGGGCATTCAGGTGTGTGCGTTACCACAATGCCACTATCTTTCCAGGAGTGGATGTCCAAGCAAACTCAACCCAAGGTCAGACAGTGTGGTGCTCTCAGAAATAGCCAAAAAAAAAAAAGAAAAACAAGAGCTAGATCTCAGACTCTACAGGACTCATTCAGCAGGTTAAATGTTAAAGTTCATGACAGTAAAACTAGAAGAAAGACTGGATAATTGATACTTGTTTGGAAGGGTTGTCAGGAGAAAGCCTCTTCTGTCTAAAAATAGCATGGCAGCACAGCTAAGGGTTGCAAAGTTGCATCTGAACAAACCACAAGACTTCTGGAACAATGTCCTTTGAAATGACAGGACCAGGACTCTTCTGTATACCAAAGAATTGTAGAGGTCCCAGTGAGGACATCGGTCTGACAGGTAAAGCGTGGGGTCATGCAACAGAACAGTGATCCCAAGCATACCAACAAATCTACAACAGGATGGCTGAAAAAGAAAACAAACAAGGTCTTGCAATGACCCAGTCAAAGTCCAGACCTTAATTTGACTGAAATGCTGTGGTGGGACTTTAGGATAGCTGTGCATAAATTAAGTCCACAAACTTAAATCAACTGAAGCAATGTAAAGAAGAGTGGGATCCCTCCACAAAATTCCTCCACAAAGATTTCTGTTGAAGGTGGCTCTACAAGCTATTGAATCCCATGGTGTATTGTTTTTCACATCCCTGCATAGAGTCCTGTGAAAAAAAATTTTTTTAACATGCCTATGTACACATGGAGAACAAGCAGATAGACACAGTTTGCAGAACACAGACGCAATAAACACATATTTGCATATGTGCACACACACTGGTTCTTGGCTGCCCTCTTGTTCTTCTCAGATGTTTGTTTTATCCTATAATGTCTCACAGAGGTCAACACACAAACACACGTGCATGCACTACACACAGGAACACATTCCTTTTATCAGTCTATGTGAGAGACAAATTCCAGGACTGTTGGGGTCATTTCCAAAAGTGAGAAAGTATGTATATGTGAACCTTTTCAACTTTTCAACTTTGTGGATATTATTCAACAGCATGGCAAAGCTAGTCATTATGGTTTTTCTGTGTGTATGTGTATTATAGGCATAAAAGCAGGTTTCTGTGATGATTTTGTAACTGTAGTAAGTCAGCAGCTCAACAGATGACGCATATATTCCCTGTCTTAATTTAGGCAGCTTTACAGGAAACAGTTGCTTAATTTTGGAATTTTAAATGGGAATATATGACTGTTAATGTTCCGGTAGGCAACAAAAACAGTTTGTTACTCCAAGCTTATTAACATCAACAAACTGTTGGGCTGGATTTCTGCATTTATTAATCAAAACTGTGACTGCGGTTGAAGTCTTAGTACTATAGATCTAAGAATTTGGAAGAACTTGACTGGTACACAATTTTCGAGCCAATAGTGAAACATATAGATAGTTAGTCACATGTATTGAAAAGGTATATATAATAACTAGTTGGACATTTCTTGACACTGCTAGAATAATAAAAACTGGACAAACTATGGAATGACAATTTCTAAATTACCTCATGCATCTTTTTCTGTATTATGTTCTGTTAAAGATTTCCTATAAAACTACTGACTGATATAGCAGTCCAGCTCAGGAATAAAGTCTTATATAATGATCTTAATTCTTGTGAAGAACTTATAGGTAGTTGGCACCTGTAGAAGGGAAGAAAATATTGTAGTTCTTAGCCTTAATTTCATGTAACTGAGCTCCCATCCCACTTCCCTTCATTTAATAATCTCTGTTTAGCCATAAAGTCAGTAATCATAACTGACTTTTGTAACTGTGTAAATAATATTCATTTAATAATCTGATTTAAAATCTTGATGCAAAATTTAATGTCTTGTATTTTTGTTGTATTAAGCTTTCTTGATTTCCATTAGTTTGACAGTTTTTGAAGTAGCTTAAGGTTCTATATATACTGTCCTAGGTTCCATGACTTCAGTGAAAAATGAGGCCTCGTTTATCCTCCAGCTGCTGGAGATTCCAGACGTTAAACCAGTTAAGGGTTGGCCATTATAAAGGGTGACTGCAGTGATAGGAAGGACCGTTATCTGAACGTTGAGATAGGCCGTTTAACTGGCAAGCATGAGCACTGCTAAAACATTATTCAGGTGTTTGCAGCTGGAATAACAAAAGACCAACAGATTAAGTTTCTTCATATAGCAAAAAACAAACACCTCTAATCACTTCTCGTTTTCAGTTGTAACATCAGTGTGATTAAGATATTTATTCTATGAGGTTGCTTCTCAGGCATTCAAGCAGAAATTTCCACAAATGTTGCAATCACGTTTTAGTGATTTTTCCCAAAGGCTGGAGCTTTACAGACCTCACACAATCCATAAGACCTCACACCTTGTGCCAACACTTCTCAGAAATCACCAAGTAGAAAATCAGCATGTGCAAGTGGGACATATGAAATAGTGAATAGCTGGCTGTATGTGTGTGTGGCAAATCCTTCTAATAGCAGTAAGCTTCTCCAATGCATCACTTTGTATTTCAAACCCCATCCATTTCCAATGGAATAGTTTCCTGAGGAAATACTCATTCAAGGCCTGGCAGAAAGCCTCTGTCTCTGTAGATTTCCCATACACGTGCCCATGCACACAGATGCACACACATACACATGCGCATACACACACTCTCTTTCACTGTAATATTCTTCATTGTACATTTTCATGGTACCCTCCAAAATCACTCTTAGTATCTGACTTCTTCTAAAGCCAAACAAAACAGCAAGACAAACTATAGTATCACGATGCAGAGGTGGAGCAGGGAAGAGCATCCAGATACAGACTCCAAATAGACAGACAGGATCAGAACAAAAGTCAGACATTTATTTGCAGGCTGCTTAATACTCCAGATAATCTTCTAGAAACAGAACTAAATTAAACATAAATTTACACACTCAGGAAGGAGAACAGACATAGACAAGGACTGAGGTGGAGATAGGACTGTATATAGACACATGAGGTGAGCTAGAGGAAAAGGACACAGAGGGGTAACTAGACACAGGTGACAAGACTCAAGACGACAAGCCAGGGCAGGACGGAAACTGAAATGAAAGCACAAGACACAAAAGGCAAAAGAGGAAGTGAACAACATAACTAAAAACACAGACTTGAGACTGAACTTAACAGAAGGATAAAAACACAAAAGTTCCCTTTGTGTCTCCTCTGTCTCATTCTCCTAACAATCAAAACACAAGCAAGGACTAGAACTACGGCTCAGAACATAAACTGATAAAACTATGGCACATAAATGGGACAAAAGCTAAGCAACAACAACTCAGACTCAAAATATTAAAGAATAAGTTGGCAGTCAAAACTAACAAAAATACATGGATGGTTCCAAATCTAAACTCAAAACTCCAGGACTATGACACTATAGTAATTAGATTATGGAGGACTGCAATCCAGTTCATTCATTGTTATGACACTAATATTCAAGTTAGATCAAAAATCAAATATATTAAGAAATGATCAGTTGGATCATAATAAAAATGACAATACTAAATAAATGCATTTATTCAACATTTATAACAATCCCACAGATACAGTACTACTTTGCAGAGATAATCTGGTGTAGTGATTTACACATTTGCCTGATATGTGAAACGAAACAGTGAGGAGATGCAATCCCACCATTGGGGGTCGCTAGCCAGTGTACTCCTCGTGCCAATCCCAAGACTGGACAAATGGGAGGGCTACATCAGAAAAGGCATCTGGCATAAGATCCTATATATGGGTTCATCTACTGTGGCAACCCCTTGGAGAAAAGTGAGAAGCCAGAAGCATCCTTAAAAGAGTGGATGGAAATTACATTGATTACACTTGAAAACTTATATAAATATAATGATAATAATATAAAGTATATTGATTAAAGTTGTGAAAAGCAGAAGTGTAACACGACAGTAAATACTGTTTGTTGATTTTTACCCTACAATATTTATTGGTGATGTAATGTGATGTTTCTCATGCAAACATACTTTAACACATGACTTTTCTGCTAAATTATGCAGACTATGTTGGGTTGAAACACCATACCCAAAGCTCACCTGTGTTTCTCTTGCTGTCTTCCTTTCTCTTCTTCCACAGGAGTGCTGGGAGAGTCGGGGCTTAGAGGAGAAGTGGGGCAGATAGGAAAGATGGGGCCTACTGGTGACAGAGGTAGAACTGAGGAAAAATGTCATTTTCATCTAAAGTTCAGATTTCAGATGGAGTTTAACACTGATTTCTCTCATTCTCATTCTTTCTCTATTTCTGTCTTCGGGCTCTCCATTCAGTCAGCCCTAAACTACACTGTAAAACCTTATTGATTTTTATTGCATTACTCATTCAAATGTAATGTTTAGAGTAATCAAATAATGAAATGCATCAAGGGGGAAATACTTAGATCCTCATTTCCAAAAAGCAGGAAAGATTGATGGCCTTTTATTTGAACTTTATAACCATAAGGGTATAAATGTATTCTTGCTCCAGTGCTATTAAACATTTTGATAGGTAGCTGTGAGGGTTCCACAGACCCTTAATGACTTTCAAATTGCCTTTAAGAAAAAAATATGGCTTCCCGAACCCTTCCTGAGACTCCACAGCTGCTCTATTACAGTAGTCTTAAGTAAGTACAATAGATATCTCTACACTAATTGGCACATTTAATTCGTCCCCAGACTAACACACAAGGGGAAATTTTAAAACTTTTAAACTGCTCATTATCAAGCTAACCAGTTTTCTTTTAAAGCTCGTGTTTCTGTCCATTTCTTTCATGTTTTAAGTAAGCACATCAATTACAATCACATTACAATATGATGTCATGCAGTTGCTTTGCCTGAGGTGGCTAAAACAATTTCTATCTTTACTTTTAATTTTATGAGCAGTCCTGTTCCCCTGCCTTCCTAGACATGCACTTTTCTCAGTATTCATTATGTTTAATACACTTACAGGAAAGTGGCTGTGCATCAGCCATCTCAGGCAATGGAGTGAGGTAACAACTTTGGAGTTTCCTTGATCCTGAAAGCCCAAAGCCCATAAAACACCTGAAAAAGGGTTTTCAGGCCAATGCCAATTTAACAGAATCACAAACTAAAATTCAATTAATGTTTTATAGTTTTGGTCATAGCACTGACTGATTAAATAGTTTTAAATAGTTTATTTTCCACATGAGAAATTGGTGTTCATTCATAATATGCAAACATATTTTGATATATGTGCATACATCCCTTCTGTATGCTGTAATTCCATGTGTATGAATTATCTGCAGAGCTTACAGTTTGTTTAGGCAAAAGAACAACTGTATAAAGCTTCATACTATAAAACTGTACTTACTGAATTTATATGGAAAAAAGCAACTAAGTGCAGCAGGAGGACTCTCTGGGATCATTTGGGCTATATGCCCCCAAATGAAACATCAGAAGGGCGTATCAGGTCACATTTTATCATATTTATCCAGTGAGCTTTACCACATTTTTGCCATGAAGCTCAAATATCTCAAAACCATATTACAAAACAGCTGGTCAGACTTTACAAGTACAGTATTTCACTGTTCTGTCTGTTCCTCATTCAAAACTAGGCCATTGTGATGTTTTTACTGCAGCCCACTTCCCCAAAATGTTCAACTGCCAGTTGGGTTGTTTTCCAATATGCAGCAGCAGCATGAAAGAATATTTTTGCAATAAATTCAGGATAATATTCACACAAATTTTATAGTTTCATTACATTCCTAAATAAAAGGACATGTATATATTAGTGTTACTTTAGTGCTATTGAAAAATGTAATATATTTTACTATAAGTAAAAATTTGACCTGAGTACACCTATGCTGGTGAGCGGCCATAACTAATTTTTAGTGTATGATACAGCCATCTGGTGGTCACATTTTGTAAATACATGACAATGTCAACAACAAGCTGTTATTTACATATGCAGTCTTTTTTATGACGTGAAAGAGAACAAAAGGGGTGTTAATGATTTTTATTCATCTGTAGGTGACAAAGGTGATAAGGGTTTGGATGGGCCAGCTGGTTTGAAAGGGAAACCAGGTAAGTAATTCTGCGGTTTTCTGGTTACATCGCTCACTTTACATTGGTGATGTGAAGTATGTATGCAGCTTCTCTGCCATTGAAACCCACGCTATGAAATTCCCAGTGCACAGTTGTTATGCTGATGTTAATGCCAGAGAAGGTTTGGAATTCTGCAGTTACTGAGCCAGAAGAGCATTGGTGATGCTCTCAGTTTATAACATTGCATGGTCTGCCATTTTGTGGCTGAGATGGTGTGGTTCCTAAACACCTGTCCACTTTGCAATAATACCACTTAACAGTTGATTCTGGAATATCAGGGAGGTAAGAAATTTCAAAAACTACTAATTAGTATTACTTGTACTACATCATCCGTTCTGCAAATACAGTAGTTCCCCAGTTTTATGACAGTGCAGCAGAGCTGTCACCTTAGACATTCAGACAGCTGTGCTAACCCTTGTCTAATCCATTAGGCACAACATGTGACTGTGGCAGGTACAGGAAGGTGGTTGGACAGCTGGAAGTCAATTTAAGCAAGCTGGGGAATGCTGTCAAGTTTGTGAAAAATGGTAAGTCCTTATTTCTTACTACTTTTAGATACTTTTTTAAAATTAATTCAGGCCGATAAACTGAAAACACCAATCCACTTAAACATTTAAGTCTTATGTGATAAGAATATGCTAGTCATTTCATACCTGTAGATCATCCTGTCATGTAGTTTAATTTAACTTTGATGAGACAAAGTCATTTTTCATGTTGTTTCCGGCCTGAAAAGCAAAGTGGAGCTACAATATAGAGTAACAGCAATGAAGAAGAAGAACACAGTCAGTTATCATGGAAAATGTGTCATTCAAATTATTCATGATGAACCTGTCCTGTGCAGTGGTTCTAGGCTTAAGGGAAACAGAAGAGAGATACTACCTGCTGGTGAAGGAATCCAAGAGGTTCAGAGAGGCTTTAATGAACTGCAAGCTAAGGGGAGGCACTTTGGCCATGCCAAAAAACAGCAACACCAACCATCTCATGGCAGAATATGTTAGTCAAGCAGGGCTGACAAGAGTGTATATAGGAGTGCAAGCTCAAACCAAGGACACAGTAAGTGTTTTTGATAATTGCGAAAATAGAGATCTGTAATTGGGGGTGATTTCATAAAGCTTAAATTTAATAAGGCTTGTGCTTTTTGCATAAGATCTATTAAATCTTTTAATAGGAATAAAGAAGAAAAATCTGAACAGCTTCAGTAGGGTTGTTATTTTTCTGGATTATCAATAATGATGTGCATACAGTGTAGGAAGACACACTGTTGCTGTCACTTCAATTAAATGGCATGTTTGAGACTGTTGTGAGTGATGACAGTGGAAAAAATATAAAAACATACTTAACTGATGAGAAACTTTTAATCTCTCGTGTTTTTTTTTTTCATCAGGATGGAACAAGTGGCTATGTTTATGCAGACTCCACCCCTCTGCAGGGTTTTGCATCTTGGAGCCAAGAGGAGGAGCTACATTCCAGATTTTCTCCCAACACAAACTCCAGCTGTGTCGAGCTGCTCAGCACTGGAATGTGGGCTCATGTAGAGTGTGAAGCTGCTATGTTTTTCATCTGTGAGTTCCCAAAGAACAGGAGAAGAAGAGAAGGAAGAGACACACCTGCCTCAGCATCGTCTCGGGCATGACTTCATGAAACATAATGTACTGTCAAACAACTGTAAGAAATTATGCCACTGAAATATGTTTTTATTTCAATAAATCCAAGGAACTATAAAACCAAGATGATTTCACATTTACAACCAACATGCAGATAATATCAGTTTTATTTGCCCAATTTTTCATATAATTTTATGTGATGTTTCAGTGACAACTTATGCAGCCTCTCTGGAGTATCATTTGTAAAATGCATCAGAGAAGTTCGAAAGCAGTAACACCGCTGGCTCCCGACTGGATTGAAAGATTTACTTTTAATTACTAACCAAATACAACATTTGAGCTTGTACTTTTTCTCTGGGAATTAAATAACTCAAGCTACCAAAGAATTGTGAAACACATTGTAATCCAATAGCATGTCCCACGTTGCTCTTTTTTTTTTTTTTAAACAAAACATTTTTTGAAGGTTGATTAAAGTAGATGAACTTCATTGAATCTTTTCTTCTTTTTTGCAATGTTTGGCTTTCTATTAAAAAGAAGAAGAAGAAGAACTTACTTAATAGATTGTCAAGTTTTTGAATGCTGAATGCTGAATGGACCTTTAGGCCATTAAGAGTGGGGCAAACATATTTTTGCATAATGCAGTTCACGGGAACTACATTACGATCTGTTACAATTGCTGTGGGTCTTAGAGAGTGTGCACTTTTTCTTTTAAGTTTTGTAACATTGCCTATAAACAAGCATCTCATCAATCTGCATTACTGAAAGACCATACAGCATGCACTCATCGCAACTACTGCACTCATTAGATGTGATCAGTTATTACATGATTGTTAAGAATCAATTATTGATTCAAAATATTCTAACCATGTTCACATAACAACACCTAAGCCAGCACTACTTGTTGAAGGAGGCTGTATGTCATAAAATCATATAGACCTTTGAACTGACTGAGGAAAATGTATGATTTTTTTTGTTGGAGTGGCTTTCAGTATTTGCAGAGAATATGGAACTAACTTCTGTTTTTCCCATTTTTTTGGCACTGTATTAGTATCATTTGAACGCTACAGTAGTGCTCGAGAATTGAACTTCTTATATTAAATTAGAATAAATTCACACAGATAAACACAGGCTGGCTACCCTGTAACTGTGCCATATTCACAATTTCAAACAAATTAAAGATGACTAAACCTAAACATGTTACACTGTACAACTACTGCATACTACTACTCAATTACAATTATACAAGAGTAAAGTATAACTGGTAAATGGAGAAGAATATGGAATGTGCATTTTTAAAAAGTAATTAGCAGATAGTTTCTATTTCTTTGGAAACAGAGAGTATAAAAATGAAAGTTTGACTCCAAGTCAAAGCATTGTTTTCCTGAAAGGTGTGTAAATTGCTTTGTGAGCAAAACATTGAACCATAAAAGCTGCTAGTTGCAACGCTTGAAGGCTTGCTTCAAAATATGGTAGACACAGATCTTACACATCAGCGATATTGAACAGCATGCCAGAGGATTTTCAATTTAATAACTGTGCTACAGTGGATACTGAGAGCCAAACATATGATGGATGTAAATTTCAAAGTGTTGGTAAGAATAAACTTGGTAAGTATAAATATAAATATACAACATTATATGAAACAATATAGTTGAATAAAAAAATAGAAAGTGACCACCGTATTGCTTATTAATTGGCATTTAACAAAACTATACATATGCTTTGCTTGTTTGTGGTTTTCAGTGCATTTTAAAGTGTGGCTCAGTGGCGTGAATTGGTGTTGCCGTGGTTTGTCTGGGACTCCTCCTCCTAATGTTCATCCTCAGCTTGTGGTTCGCAGTAAGTAGGGCTTCATACTGTCATATAAGTGCAGAAACAATTGTTAGATCTAATAGACCATTCAAATCACTACAAATCCACTATCAATTTAAAACTTCTTCCACTTTGTTGGAGTGGTCACATGATAATTTCTAGGGCTCCTCAATGAATGTATGAATGTGAGAATGAAGTTGCTGCAGATGCCAGTGCTATTGGTCATCAGAACAGCCTTCAAGTTAGCCTGGTGAAAGACAATGATGCCCTGAGAGATGAGCTGAATCAAATGCAGATGAATTCCAGCAGGCTGATGAAAGATCTGGAGGTGCTGCAGAGCCAATACAACACTGTGGCTGCCAGTCGGGATCAGTTACTGTCAGATATCTGTGTGTGAACCCAAAAGGAGGACTACTCAAGGCAAGACAAGTTTAAATAAAAGGGCTTTATTAAGCCAAAAGATCTCCAGGAAGACAAAGTACATGGACATAAACTCTAGGCATGAAAATCCACAGGAAACACAAAAACGCACACAGCCAGGGATCCAACATTGACAACACGACCCTGAACAGAGGGAGGTAGGGGTAAATATACTCAAAGACAAATGAGGCAAGTGGCAACAGGTGGGAAGGGAGGACAGGAAACAGAAAACTTCACAGTGAACATGACACAGGACTAAACTTGACGAAAGACATAACCACAGCAGGAAGACATCTGGGGAACTAAATAGCAACACAGGAAGACTCCTAAGAGTATAAGCACGGGCAAGAGTATAGTCACAGAAATAATAAAGCTTCAATATTTAATAGATAAACACAGGAAACCATACAGATCACAACTACTAAGAATTTCCCAAAACCCTGAAAGAACTCAAAAATATACAAAACCAAACTGCAAAACTCATAATCATGACAGTTACAGCTGGAGGTTGACAGGTTAAATCACAGTATAACAGGTAAGAAATTAAGCATAAGATTGTTCTTTTATTGATTCACTGATGTAGAAAATGAGGAAAATAAAGGCACAATATAAAACTATAGGAGACCCAGGTATATTAAAAAATATACGCTAAAATAAATCCAAACTATGTTGTTAATCCCAACTAAGACAAAATATTATTAGAGTGTTTTTGGTTTTGTTTTACAGCATAGGAGACTGTGCAAAGTATTTATAACTAATCCAAAAACAAGATTTGGTTAATTATGAATCCATGGTGTAATATTCCTGTACTGTCTGGTTAATGTTACACAGTTGTACTGAATAGCTTTGAAAATTCACTCTGTATGAGTGTTAAATTATAACTAGCAACAGAAGTATGTAAAGTGCACTGTGGGATGGCTGAGTGCATGGCTGAGTGACAACGTCATGAATTATTTACAAATAAAATATGGAGGCTTCAACTGATGATGTTTGTTTGGGCTGCTTCTCTCCCGTTGACCTCTCTGAGATAACGTCACTAATTACTTCCTCCAAACCATCAACATGCCTGTTAGATCCCATCCCTACAGGACTTTACAGTTAGATCTTTCCATAGATTAATGCTTCA
>VUQH01075747.1:12454-31604 GCA_015106775.1 Etroplus canarensis
ACTTCCTCCAAACCATCAACATGCCTATTAGATCACATCGCTACAGGACTTTTAAAAGAGGTCTTGCCATTGATTAATGCTTCAGTTTCGAATATCATCACTTTATCCTTATTAATGGGCTATGTATCATGGGCTTTTAAAGTGGCTGTTATTAAACCACTACTTAAGAAGCCTTTGCTCGACCCAGCCTTCTTAGCTAATTATAGATCAATTTCCAACCTTTCAAAAAATTCTTGAAAGAGTTGTTGCAGAACAATTGTGTGATCACTTGCAGACAAATGGCTTATTTAAAGAGTTCCAGTCAGGATTCAGAGATCATCATAGCACAGAAACAGCACTAGTGAAGCTTACTAATGATCTTCTTATGGCTTCTGACAGTGGACTCGTATGTGAGCTTGTTCTTCTAGACCTCAGCACAGCATTCGTTACAGTCAACCACAGCATCTTACTGCAGACGCTAGAATACTCTGTTGGTATTAAAGGGAATGCATTATGCTGGTTTGAATCTTATTTATCTGGCAGATTCCAATTTTTGTATGAAAACTAGGAGTCTTCCTCACACAAAATATAGTCATAGAGTCACACAGGGTTCTGTGCTGGGACCAGTACTCTTTATATTATACATGCTTCCCTTAGGCAATACTATTAGAAAACACTGCATACATTTTCATTGCTATGCAGATGATACCCAACTATATTCATCCATGAAGCCAGATGACACAAATCAATTAAACTACAGGCATGTCTTGACATAAAGAACTGGATGGCCTGTAATCTTCTACTTATAAATTCAGACAAAACTGAGGTTATTGTAGTTGGCTCTAAAACCCTCAGAAACACTTTTTCTAACCAGATACTTATTCTGGACGGCATTACTTTGACTTGAAAATCATGGTTTTGTGAAGATTAACTATTGATTTATCCTACGGATTCCCAAATGCCACTTCTTGGTCTTCTTCTTCTTCTGGCTGGTCCCTGTAGGGGTTGCCACAGCAGACAGTTAGCTTCCATCTCACCATATCTTGTATCCTTTTTTGTCACACCAACCCTGCAACAGTCTGTCGGAGCCTTTCACGGGGGTCCCTTAAACCAGTGTTCATCACCCTTATGTTATAAATATTTTGACAGTATAACAGTAACATGTTAATAAAATCAATTTTAAAATATATCACATTATATAATTAGAATTTCTCAAAGTGCTTAAGCCTGTACTGGCCCCTAATTTTTTACATAATGAAAATATACAGTATTCAGTACCATAAATCCATTTGGCCTACGCTGCAGATGTGGATAAATAAATACACACACCACACTGCACATATAGCACAATAACTTGAACCAGTGCACCTTAGTAAAATGGACTATACTGGTTGCACAATGGTTACGAAGTGTTAATACTGTAACTACAAGCTTTTATGTTCTTTCAGCTTACAAGTGGACTGACCGGCAGAACTCGGTTACATCACAGTCAGCAGAATTAAATACACTTGGCTGGCATGCTAGGCTTGGCTGCTTTAACTAATGTTAAGAGTTAAAGTATACAATAAAATAAAGTGATGTTAGTGGGGGTTATGTTATTCAAATGTCTCTCCATCACAGTTAAAGCTACTGTAGACTAGCAGCATTTGGTTATTTAGCATTATATTTAACCATTATTATTCGTTCTACCCACCACTTTCTTACTTTTTTCTCCTTTTACTCTTTTTCTCCTCTCTTTTTAGCTCCCTGGATAACTCCACTTCATTTTCATTGAGTGGATTTCATTGTTGTCATTAGGTTTATTGTTTTCTACAGTCCTCGGTTTAATCAAAATCATGTATACCACTTTCAACAGAAGTGGGTGGAGACAGGTAGAGCACCCTTAGAGAGGTCAGGCCTCTCCTACTGTCACTGCCAACTTTCCACATTGCCAATTCTGTAGTTTGAAGTTTGTCAGCCCTCAAGGAGTCCCCCACTTGCCAGGGGACCCCAAGCAGTTACCTGCCTTGCCTGGTGGCAAGTAGCGCCTCTGTTCTTACCGCCACACACCTACCTTTCCTTCTCTTTTGTTGTCTCTTTTCACACCTCCTTCTTCTTCTCTTCCTTTGTCCTTGGCCAACAATAGCATAATTTCCACCTTCACCCTGTTGGACAACAGCAGTGGAGGCGGTCATTGTTAACCTGGGCCTCCACCATTCTGGTATGGAAATCTTAATATGAATCAATCAAGATTTTATAGCTGATGCCCTTCCTGATGTAACTCATCTCATTTATCGGGGCTTGGGACTGACACTAGGCTAGGTTGAGTCCCACATGTCACAACACCACCAAAAACTACTGACTAAAAATTTTTTGATCCAAATATAATTATTATGTGACTGTATATACTAGACAGTTTGATAGCATTTCTTGTATCGCTAATAATTTTGCATATTTATAGCAAGTAAGTCCTATAGCTGCAGTGTTAGTTTCTAAAGTGTTTTCTGACAAAAAAAGCACTATGTGAAGGCAATTTGTCCAATAAAATATTTAATACACATAAATGCAATAAATACATATTGCTCAAATGCCCGTTTTATGTATATTGTTTTAGAATACAACATTTTATGCAGGCCATATTGATTTTGTGACCCACACTAGGCTGAAGAGTGCCCTTTTAAAGGTTAAGTCAACATTGGCTCACATAACACAAATCCTAGCTACTCATTAACTTTGGCTTCCATAAGAAACTGCTCGTGTAACCCAGTGTAACAAGACAGCATTTTCACTTCTTGATACAAAAGAAGTGAAAATGCAGTTTTTTCTATTTCTGTTTCTATGCAGCAAATGTTGTCAATTTGAAAATCAATTCTCTTCTCTCCTGAGCGGTTACTTCAATCCTTAAACTAATATTTACTTTGTCAGCCTCAATTCAACTATACTGTGAAGGATAACCAGTCTAAGCACCATTCTGTCTTAGCTGTCATTGCTTTTCTATAAGGAATCAAAGGGGGTCTGCTCATGACTCCAGCTATTTGATTTTGCCCCTCACTAATGTTCCAGAGCAGTGGTGTGTACCTGCTGGTGGCTGTTCACACAGAGGGAGTAAAGTGCTGCGACAGAGTGATTCAGTGTTGATAGAAAATGCTGCCTTCATATTGCGTTGGATTTATCAAAAGCATAATAGGGGCATTAACTGTCACAATGTTGATGACTACAGAGATGTCTGAAATCCACACTGAGGGCGTGGAGGGGCATAAAATCAATGGGAACAACCTAAAGAAATAAAGGAGTGACCCATCTACGGTGTATCATCACTGTGCAACACACCCTAAAGCTTTTTATGACTTTACTGAAATACAGGCTTAGCTGCAGCTTGCAGGGAGCCAGAACCGTTTCCAACCTTTCCAGCCAAAAACAAATGTATTATTCTGTCACAACCATTACTCAACCCTTATACACAAAGAAATGCATTTACTTGTCATTGTGGGTGTAGCTGCTGACTATTCCTTGCCTCACCAAAAATAATTAAAATCTGGATTATATGATTTTCTTTACACTGCTGTACATGCCAGTTTATTCCTTACATTTGTTTTAAGAGTAAATATTTGCTGTTTATGGCCTAAGTGAAAACCAGTGTTTCATGTTGTTCAGCTGAAGTCACACACATTTTCACTCAGAAAGCTGAATGAATGAATGAATGAATGAATGAATGAACGCTGACAGACAGACAGAAACTGGATGTTGGATCTTCCGTGATGTCCGTGAATGCAGCATAGGGTTATAGGGAGTGGCCCCTGCACCTGTCCGACCTGTTTGGGGGACATATGACGCCGTAGGAATTTCTCCCGTTGTCCCCGTCCTTTGTTTAACGGGTTCTTTGTAGTGGGAGCGAAGAGGGCGAGAGCGTCAGCACAGAGAGGGGAAGCCAGACGGAAGAGAGATGTCGGAACCAGCCACCAACCCCGCCGCCACCTCGTTTCCAACGCCAACCATTACCTTACCTTTGGGAGTAGAAGTGTTGAGGACTTACTCCGGAGCGCTTGTCTGCTTAGAAATAGTAAGTGTAGTTTTATGGACGTCACTATGACTACCTCTTATATTCGTACAGGTATCACAGTGACGTCAACGTCTGCATAGTGGCTCTCACTTTATTAACAATCGAGTTCTTGCCGTTAAAGTCCCAGTTAAACCTCTGCTTTTAGGCTTGTAACGTTTTTGTCCCCTCTTTGATGTGAGGAATGTTCAGTTGTTGCTCGTCACTGAGATTCCCTTGGGAAGGGTCGGTTGCAGCTTGACAGCAAAGCGAACAGGAAAAATGTGTCTTGAGAGATGTTGTCAACAGTGGTGAATCTAAACCGCTGTTTATTAGTACATGGCCATGATCTATCTTTACAAACTATTTGACTTTTAGACATTCATAACAGTAAGTAGATAACTTCTGGTTTGCGTCTGCGGTGCCAGCATTACACTGCGTTCTATAACCCTACAAGGTGACCTCAGCTGTACCTTTGCATGCTGCCTCTAATCTTATGGTTATTTTACTATTTATCTGATAGCCTCCTTGGAGTTAATACTTTACTGAAGTTGCCTCTAGGTGGAACCAAACTCAAATGCTGGCCTGTAGCTGTCACAAACCTTGAAGATGTTTTTATTAATTAAAACCTGTTAACAAGAGTACATACACAATGTGGACCAGAGTATTGTGCCACCTGCACTTTACACCTACAGGAGTTTGTATGGCATTCCATCCATCCAGCCATAGGCATTAATCTGCAGTTGGACCCCCTTTGCAGCTGTAACAGTTTCCACTCTTCTGGGGAGGATTTCTTAAACATTTTGTAGTATGTCTGTGGGGGGTTTTTTTGTTTGGTTTTTTTGCCCACTCGTCCAGAAGAGCATTTGTGACATCAGACAGTGATGATGAATTAGAGGGTCTGACTCGCAATCTCCGTTCTAGTTCATCCCATAGGTGTTCAGTGGACTGGAGGTCAGGGCTCTGTGCAGGCTAGTCAAGTTCTTCCACAGCAAACTCATCCAACCATGCCTTTTCAGACCTTGCTTTGTTTACTGGGGCACAGTGCTCCTGGAACAGAAAAGGGCCTTCCCAAAAACTTCCCAAATTGTCCAAAATGTCTTGGTAAACTGAAGCATGGGCTCCTTAGTTCCAGTAAAGGGAACTAGAGGGCCAGCCCCTGCCAGAGGAGGTCTGGATCTCTGCAGTTATTGAGTCGGTGAGCATTGGTGACCTTTACATACTATAGGCCTCAGCACTTGGCGATCACACTCTGTAACTTTACATGGTCTGCCACTTCATGGCTGAGTTGCTGTGGTTCCTAAATGCTTCCACTTTTCAGTAATACAATTTACAGCTGATGGTTCAATATCTACGAGGGAAGAAATTTCAACAGCTGATTTGTTGCAGCAGTGGCATCATATTACAGTACCACACTCAACTTCACTGAGCTCTTTAGAATGACCCATTCTTGTACAAATGTTTGTAAAGGCAGAGCAGATGGCTAAGTGCATGATTTTAAACACCTTTCGCAATAGAACTGAAGGATACACCTGAATTCAGTGTTTAATACTTCATTATTTTTGTCCACATATTGTTGTAGTTGTTTATTTTTCTCCATAATACACCATATTATTACCATGTTATGCATTCTACAGCTGAGCCATATTTTATCCATCTGTTCCTTGCAGCAACAACAAAATTTGCATCCTCATAGCCAACTTTATAAGTTGCTATGCACTTGAAATAATGCAGCAGGTTGCTTTTATCAAAAAGCAAATCTTATGTGAACCTCAGGGAGTATTTCAAAGGAATATTTTAATGTAATGTACCTTACAATTAGAGACTGAATTTGACTGATCCAGTTATTTGCAATCTTCAAATTAAATTAAGTCTGTCTGATTCACTGTTTAGCATTTCAGCTCCCTCTGTCCTTATGTGCATTCTCAAAAAACTGACCTAATGAATTTGCATGTTGTGATGTAAATAAATGACATCATGGCTCCAAGCAGGCTCATTCAAAGTTCCCTTGCCAGTGCTGTGTTGAAGCTTAAGTAGTTAACAACATTAACTGCATCTCTCACCAATGTTTGTGTATATCCCCAGTTATTTGGTGGTCTAGTATGGATTCTGGTGGCTTCTTCCAATGTGCCCGTACCCCTGCTGCAAGGCTGGGTGATGTTTGTCTCTGTTACCGCCTTCCTCCTCTCCTCTACCTACCTCAGTCTCCTCATCACTGGTTTGGCTGACCGCATCAATACTGACTGGAACTTCTTGGTAAGCAATGATAAATTAACTGTATACCTACAATAATGGTTTTGATTGTTAATGAACTGTGAAATATTTTAAATCTGCTGTCTCATATTAATTTTCACCACCCTCTTTGTTTAGGAACAGAGTTGAGTGAAGGATGAGGAATTCAGAAGGGGTTTTGTATTTTGAGGTGTTTATTTTGGGGGGCAAAAAGACAATTTAGAAACTTCAAGACTTATGAGAAGGAGCAATGTTGCACGTCTTAAACCCCTATGAAATGACTGGCAGTGAACTGAAGCGACTAGTAAATGGAATAAGTGTGTAAAAAGGCAAGCCAGACATGGCTTTATAAATGTTTGTTGCATGAAAGCTGGCGATCTGTTTCTGTAGGGAAAAACTCTCAGCCAGTGAGTTTCATGGCATAGGTTGTATTTCAACAGGCTGGTGCATTGAAGTGTCTACATATCAAACAATAACTGCTCTCTGAAACTTGGAAGTCAATGAGCCTGTTTGTAGTATTACAGAACACTAATATACATTATAATGGCTAATCTGGAATTTCTCTTTACATGGTTGAACATATCAAATGAGTATAACTCCCTAAGCTTTATTGATAGTGTGCCTACTGAGATTGCATAATAATAATTCTTTTTATTACTACTTGGGCTGTTATGTAAGCTTTGTGCAATGTTTAAACCACTCAAACAAATATTTTTCAGTACATGGAAAAAACACTATAGATTATAGGCCTTCAAGTCAAGTGCTTCAAAATGAGTGCTTAGGAATGCACTGTTCACCCATTTATCACTTATTTACTTTCACTCTTGTAAGATTAATATTCTCTTGTTGGATTATATAACATTTTGTGTGAGTCATTGAAAGATAAGATGTCTTCCTAATCTTAAAGCCACTTTAACCATCTAAATGAAGCCAGCAAAGATATGACTGCAGCAAATTCGGCATTCAAACTAAAATTAAAAGAATTTGTACTTTCGACTGCTCCCAGCTGCATTGGTAATTTGTCAGAGGATTTACACCACATGCCCTTCCTGATGCAAACCTCCATGATGAGAGAGGCTTATGTCACCACCTGGGGCCGAACCAGAGATCTTTTGCTTGTATGGCGAATGTGTTAACCACTGCATTATGGGGATTCTAGTATTCAAACTGAAATAAAACCTAAAAGTTGCAGTAAAAAAAATAGAAATCTAAGAAAAAAGTAAAAACTGTGCCTTGTTGTTGTATTATGTAACTGCTAGTGGATTTATTCATGTCTGTGTCAAGTCTGGACACTGAGACAGAGCCAACTTCTCTTGAGGCTCTGGGTCCTGCTCCTGCGGAGTGGCTTGTGGGGTTGTTTGTTTTCAGCCGAACAATGAGTGACATGGATGATGAGCTCACACTAAAATACAACAAAGACCTGTCTGTAGTCCCACCAGGCTCACAAAGTCGGCAGCACAAACTGTCATTAACTTTCCTTACTCTTTGGCATAGTCTTCGCTTCAAGTCTCTGTTCTTCTCCTTCTGTGTCTTCTGTTTGTCGTTCTCTCTCTTTTTGTAGAATGCCAGTTTAACTCGAAATCACTTTTTAGTTCTGACTTATATGCTTAATTCTCTTTTTTACATTTATTTCTAGTGTTTTTTTGTACCGTTTTGCATTTTAAAATGAATCCAAAAAGTTGATTCTCTGACACTCCAAAGTACGAATGATGAGAGCGCTGTCCTGCATAGCACCATATATGTTGGTCTTTTTCTCAAGTAATGGATGAGGTCTTGATAGTGAAATCTAACAGTTGTATAACAATTTCACAGAAAACAAATCCTCACTGTGCTTGTCTATACTTGTTGACACCTGAAAGCTGAAAGTGTATAATGCATTTTCTCTTCTTTTTCACAGGATGTTTTTTACCATTTCATAGCTTTACTTTTCTACTTTGCTGCCTTTGTTTTGGAGGCAGCAACAACGGCTGCAAATGGAGGAGCTCAATTCAGTCTGCAGCCAAACCAAACCATATGTATACCCTACTCTCACGGCAACATATTCGCATTCATGACTTACAGGCAGTACAGTATTAACGTGGCAGCCACGGTGAGTACTGTTTCTTTTCAAATTTAGTCTCTGATATTGCGAGTGTTATGGTATTATAAAAGGTTAATTCATTATAATTACCTCCCTGCTACTTGGATTTTAGCTTCTAGGTCTGAAAAGTTAAGTCAGTGACTTTGGAACAGCAAGCAGGGGGCAACTCTTCTAGTTTAACAAAAATGTCCAGTTGTATAAAAGTCTATGGGAAACAGGCCTAGGCTCCTTTGCTCAGTGACCTTTAGTAAATAATTTCCAATTGAGTTTGTGTTCCCATTTGAGGTCTAAAGGAAGGATAAAGCCACTAGCTTCATTCTCCATGAGCATGCAGTCACCCCCTTACTTGTGATATCCAGGTTCAAAACCCCACAATGGCAAAAATGCTCAGTTTGAGTCTTCACTAAGCAATGAGTGCTGTCACGGTGACTACGTCCACCTTTTATATAGAGTCTAATGTTTGGGGTTTACATTTTTGCAGGCACCTTTTTAATAATGTGAAAGCTTGTCCGTGTGTTTCAGTAAATTAACAGAATATCTGTTGTCCCCTGCTATCAGCTGGAATTGTTAGGCTATAACAGTATAAACAGAATATTAGGTTCCTCTTGTCTTCAGCTCAGCCGTCTTTCCTGACCAAAATTGATCCTAAACTCTTTTGTCAGCCAAAATCATGTGGCTTGAGGAACTAATTTGAAAGGTACATTTTTGTGTTCTGAAATTACTGAATTTTGATGCAAATCAAATATTATCATTTCCACACTCATTACTTGAGTAATGGTGATAAAAGCTATCCTAGAAAACCTGGTAAGTGACCAGTAACTAAGTAGAGAAAACTCCCAATATACTGTTCACTTGTTTCATCTAATCCAAATATACTTATGAAATATAAATCTGCATACATGAGAGTCAAACAGAGGAAATTCTTCTTTTAACTAATTCTGTGCATACTGGCACTTTATTAGGTACACCTCTTCAACTGCTTCTTCACCCAAACATCTAATCAATCACATGGCAGTAACTCTATGCAGACATGGTCAAGATGACCTGCTGAGGTTCAGAGTGAGCATCAGAATGGGGAAGAAAGTAGATTTGTGACTTTGAATGCGGGATGGTTGTAGATACCTGATGTGCTGGGATTTTCCCATAGAACCATCTCTAGGACTTGCAAAGAATGGACCAAAAAAGAGAAAATATCCAGCGAGTGGCAGTTTTCTTGGCAAAAATGCCTCATTGATTCCAAAGGTCAGAGGAAACTGGCCAGACTACTTTGAGCTGATAGTAAGGCAACAGTAACTCAAATAACTAGTTGTTACAGCCAAGGTATGCAGGAGAGCATCTCTGAAAACACAGCACATCAAACCTTGAACCAGGTGGGCTACAACAGCAGAAGACCCCACCAAGTGCCACTCCAGTCAGCAAAGAACAGGAAACTGAGGCTACAATTCACACAGGTATACCAAAATCGGACAACAGAAGAGGAGAAAAGCATTGCCTGGACAATGAGTCTCAAAGTCTTCTGTGACATTTGAATAGTAGGGTCAGAATTTGGAATAAAAAAACATGTAAGCATGGATCCAGGGGGATATTTTCTCACTCAAGTGAGCATCATTTATACAACACAGCATCCTGAGTATTGTTGCTGACCATTTCCACCCTTTAATGACCTCAGTGTACCCATCTTCTGATGGATGCTACCAACAGGATAATGCACCATGTCACAAAGCTCAGATCATCTTAGACTGGTTTCTTGAATGTGACAGTGACTTTACTGTACTCAAATGGCCTCCACAGCCCTGCGTTGGAATGGGAGATTTATAGATGTGCAGCTGACAAATCTACATCAGCTGTGTGATGCTATCATGGTAATATAGATCAGAATCTCTGAATGTTTCCAGCACTTTGTTGAATCTATGTCACAAAGAATTAAGGCAGCTCTGAAGGGAAAAGAGGGTCCACCCGTACTGACAGTGTACCTAATAAAGTGGCCAGTGAAGGGTTTTTGGTTTTGTTTTTTTAAATGTAGTTATCCTTTTTCAAATTATTTCATTAGTGGTTTAAAATAAAGATGTCATTTTATTGGGAAAAAATGTTCCATTTAGTTTGCTTTAGATTGTTTTATCCTGCACAAATTCTTGGTTAACCTGCTTTCTATCTATTCCAGATATTTGCGTTTTTGGTGACAGTATGCTATGGCTGCAGTATGGTGATGGGCTTCAAGAGGTGGAGGAAGTAACCAGGAAAATAAACAACTGTTTCATAATTTCAGCATGAATTAAAACATGAGCCACATCATACAGTGCTCTGTACAGAGCATTACTATTCAGCTCAGTCAAGTGGTCTCTTAATTTTCTAATGGGACACTCTTGTCAGAAAGTGATCACACTTCAAGGCTACAATGGAAAAGTATAGATTGCAATGCTCTGACAAGATTTCTGGACACTAAAAATTCTACATTAATTTGTTGTTCTGACAGTCCGCTTTAAGCTATTTTGAGTACAGGTTTAAAGACTAGTAATTTTAGCTCTTATCTACATAAGATTTGATTTATTTATTCCGAGCAAGAGTTTTGCAGTTTTCTTAATCTCTCCATCCAAAATTGATATGGAAAGTTAGGCAAAGCTGTGAGTGGTTATATTGCACAGGATAACGAGACTAGTAAGGGTCGTTAAAATGATTAAAATTATCCTTGAGTTTTAGTTTCCTTCCCACATTAAGCATACAGATAATATCCAGATTCCTGAGTCTCTGCCCCACTGGAAGAAACATTTCCCATTTTCAGTTCCATTAACTGTGCCAGTGTGTGCTGCTAAAATTTATACCCCCGAGAACATTCATTTGATGGTGACATTTGTTTCAATGACTGTAAATGGCTACCAGCTTGTTCCCACTGTCTGTCACTTATCCTGGTGCTAAAGAGCTGTGAACTTCAGTTTTAACATTACTGTTCAGATATTTTATGTGGCTTGAGATAAAATCTGATCTAGTATTTGAATGTCTGATTATTTTTGATTTTCCTCAGTACATTGACTGTTTTTCACTATTGTAACCTACTGTACACGTTCGGTCATTGTTGGTCAAGTAATAACATCTATTACTGTTTGAATGCTCCCGTGTAGGTAACTTCAGTGACTTAAAGATAAATAAAATTAATAATTTAATGTATTCATTAAATGTTTTTGGTATATGTTAGTGTTTGTTCCTCATACTTAATGGTTTTTATGCATTATTTAATGGCTTAAATCAATAGTTGTCATACTTGCGACATGATTTGAGTTGTTTTCACTGCACACTTGTTTGTGTAAGGAAATTAAAATATCATTAATTTAAAATGGTGTTAAATTAAGATTGTTTTGTTTTCACACCTGATTGTTTGACATTTAAAGGTATTTTAGAACAACAGCAATAAAATTTCTAGAGAAAAAAACTTGTCTCTACATCATTGCTCATGGTTCAGTGTATTTTTAAACTACAACTAAGAGCTCTCAAAGCCAGAACATTTTAAATCCTCATACAGAGCTTTATGAAGGAAAACACAGTACTTCTACAGACGTGCACTGGCTTAGGTCATGATGCAGGTATGTTTTCCAAAAATTATTCAGGTTCGTTAAAGGCCAACTCAAACGAACAGTGCATTTTTGATGAGGGGATGAAAAACTTTCAGTATTCTCTTGTCTTCAGCCCTGTCTGCCAATGAAGGGCAGTACACTCGGTTTGCAATATTCAAAGGTACTTTGGTATTTCACAGTAAATTTTTAAACCTGATAAAGTGAGTTTTCACCAACATGACATGTTGCTAACTTTGTCATCCTCAAGCTGGCTTTGACCCTTTCCAGTGTTATGAGCTTGTTTAAGAGGTGATGATACACTTTGAAAACACATCAGATCTCAATGGGAAAAAAAATCATGCTGGATATCTATACTGATATGGACTGGGTAATGTGTTATGAACTAAAGCATGCCAGATCTTCTGATGGAAATGAAAATGATCAACCTACAGAGGGCCGAATTCAAAGACACTCTAAAAATCAAAGTGAAAAAATGATGCGGCAGGCCAGATGGTGTCCTGGGGATTTTCTCCTAGATCTGGACCAGGTCCTCACTGATCTCCTGGACAGTCTCAGCTGCAACCTGGCAGCACTGAAACATAATTTCCCAGAGGTGTTTTATTGGATTTAGGTCAGACAAGCAAGGGGACCAGCCAATGGTATCAATTCCTTCATCCTCCAGGAACTGCCTGCATACTCTCTCCACATGAGGCCATGCATTATCATGCACCAAGAGAAACCCAGGACCCACTGCACCAGTGCAGGTTCTGACAATGGGTCAAAGGATTTCATCCTGATGCCTAATTGTCATCCTGAAGAATGTTACAGGTGGTACAACATTCTCCACGGCTCCTCCAGTCACAGGTACTCAGGTGAACCTGCTCTCATCCGTGAAAAGCACAGGGTGCTAGTGGTGCACCTGCCAATTCTGGTAAATTCTTTGGCAAATGCCAGTCAAGCTCCACAGTGTAAGCACAGGGCCCACTAGAGGATGTCGGGCCCTCAGGCCACCCTCATGAAGTCTGTTTCTGATTGTTTAGTCAGAGACATTCACATCAGTGGCCTGCTGGAGGTCATTTTGTAGGCCTCTGGCAGTACTCATCCTGTTCCTCCTTGCACAAAGGAGCAGATACCGGTCCTGCTGATGGGTTAAAGACCCATTTCCAGCTTTCCTAGAGTAACTGCCTGTCTCCTGGAATCTCCTCCTTGCTCTTGAGACTGTGCTTAGAGACACAGCAAACCTTCTGGCAATGTGCCAGGTATCGCCTCATGTTGCCAGCTGTGGCACTGACCTTCACCAAATGCAAAACTTTTGAAAAAAACAGTCAAATTTCAGTGGCCTGCCCCTGTGAAACCATTCCTGTTTTGCGGGTCATCTCATTGTTGTCCCTCTGGTGCACCTATTGATTTCATTAACACCAAAGCAGTTGAAACTGATTAACAACCCCCTCTGCTACTTAACTGACCAAATCAATATCCCAAAGTTTAATTCACTTTATAATATACTCTGATTAAAAAGTGTTCCTATAATTTTTTGGGCAGTGTATATTAATGCATCTGTTGGGAACAGGTTAGAGGAGATTGTTCATGTTTGTATTCATTATAGTTTAGTGCATTTTCTCTGGCTGGCAGTAACCTCATTCTAAAACAAGGTATTGCTTGTGCCTATATCACAGAGATTTTCCAACCTACACTTCAAAAAGTTATCTACTAATGTAAAGTGTTCATTAAATGAGTTAATTAGCATCATTATATGCATATTGGCACACTTACAGATTTTCTGTGCATTGAGATTCAGAATGTTACATTACCAGTAACACTTACCTTAACAACACAGATAAGTGTTACTGGTAATGTAACATTCTGAAGGCTACTGTATCTTGCAGTGCTGCAATACTTTAATTTAAATTATATAGTTGTAAGTAATTAATTTGACTGTGAATGGACTAATAAAAGATGTATTTTATGCAGCATTCCAAGTTCTCTTTGTGTCAAAATGTAGCAGCCTGTGTATGGACTTATTTAATCAAATCAGATCTGTTTAAGGAAAATGTTTTATATTATTTAGAGAAAGCCAATTTAGGATGCATTGTCTGTCATGCATTAGTGTTAGTAAATGCAAATGCTATTTTCATATTGCATGAAAATTCACTATTTGGGCAACAGCACTGGGCTAATTGCACATTACATTGACAGCAGCTTTTATGAGATGCCATTTGAAATCCATATGCATTAATATGGATTTAGTCCTCCCTTTGCAGCTATAACAGCTTCCATTCTTCTGGAAAGTCTTTCTTTTTGGATTTTGGATTTCTCTTTAGATTTTGGAATGTGTCTTAGGGAAATTTTAACCATTCATCCAAAAGAGTATCTGAGGCCAATGATGTTGGGTGAGAGAGCATGGCTCACAATCTCCATTCTAGTTCATCCCAAAGTTTTTTGATAGGGTTGAAGACAGAGCTTTGTGCAGGCCAGTCAAGTTCTTCTACACCAAACTCATCTAACCATACCTTTATGGACTTTGTGCACTGGGGTGTAGTCATGCTGGAATAGAAAAGGGCCTTCCCCAAACGGTTCTCACAAAGTTGCAAGTACAGAATTATCTAAAATATCTTGGTGAGCTGAAGCATTACGATTTCTCTTCACTGGAACTAAGGGGTCCAGGTAGACCCAAGAAAAACAACACCATATCATTATTACGCCTTCACCAAACACTGCAGTTGCAGTTTTTGTCCTGATGTTAATGTCAGAGGAGGTTTGGAACTTTACAGATACTGAGTCAGTACAGTATTGGCGACTCTTGCACCTCAGCACTCAGCAACCCTGCTCTGTAACTTTATGAGGACAGCCACTTTGTGGCTGAGTTGCTCTGGTTCCCATATACTTCCACTTTGCAATAATACCACTTGTGTTTGGTCATGGAATATCTATGAGGAAAAAATGAACAAACTGAGTTGTGGCAAAGGAGACATCCTATTACAATACCACACTCAAATTCAGTGAGTTCTTTAGAACAACCTATGATTTCATTAGTGTTTACAAAGGCAGACTGGATAGCTAGGTTCTTCATTTTATATACCTATGACAATGAAGCTGAATCGTAACCTGAATTCAGTGATTAAGAGGTACATACCAATACTTTTGATCAGATAGTAACCAAATAGTAACTACTAATACTTAAAACTTTATCTCTGAGGAATAAATTAAATAGATACTCTGAACAGTATTTTAGTCTGTGTATTTATTTAGCTTTCGTAGGAAACCCCATAAAAGGGTGCATATATTAGAAATGTATTAATCAACCTTTTTCCTCGGTAGTTGTTTAAGTCACTGTTAGTGGATGTTTTTGTAATTTACTTTGTTGCCTTTAATTGATTTGCCTGTCTTTTAAATCATGAAACACTTGAAATGAAATTTCTTTTACTTCTGTATTTGGGTATTTACATTTTTTCACCCTGTTACTGCTTTGCAAAGCAGCCATAAGTTAGGATTTTCTGATAAAACAAAATATTTCTACCTCGGAATGCTTTGCATCGTTTAATGGGTGTGATCAGAGATTCAGTTTTAATTATTGCACAAAATGTGATGAATTAACTCCAGATTGCTTTTTGGCTTCTAGCTTTAGCTTGGATGGCTTTTGGAGCTATATATAGAAAAAACAATTTAAAAAACTGTTTTTTTGGGTGAGGTCAAGTTTTTCAGAAACTGAAGGCATAACTGTAATCTAAGCCCTTCAGCATTCTGAAACTCTTTAAATAGAGCATTGATTCCAAAGTGATCGTTGTCAAATTCAATCCATGTCTTTAAATTTGGTCTTCTTTTGGAGAAAAAGATCTGAAATTAGCTTTTGATAGGAGAATATTAGCTGAGTAGATTTTTTTCAATTTTAAAGTCTTCATTTATTTTTATTCTGGTTTAACCTTCATCCAAGAAATCAGACTAAAATAACACTGAACATTATGTGTCTGGGACTGCTCTATGTGATATTGCTCATGTATATGATTTGTCCTGTCTTACCACTGGTCAGACGGCAGCTAAAGTCCTGGAGGGCTCTCACCAGCAGCACGGCTTCCTGTCAATTACCTACACTCAGGCTATCACCAAAAATGTGCGTCACAAACTCACCACTCGGCCTGAGCGGCCAACCCGCAGCAATGCTACCTCTGCCAGTCAGCAGGTGACCACTGATCCTCTGGCAGACAGCTCACCTCAGTACCTGAGAGAAATCCTGCTGACAGCCCAGCCCTTTGATGTGGTCCTGTCCTGTCCCTTACTGGCCACTGTAGCAGGGGTGTTCCAGGTAGCAACGAAGTGTCTGTCAGTTCTATTAACTGTGAAGTTTCTTAAAGCGTGACCCACTTGGGGAATAAATAACAGCATAAATATGTCTCTGATTTTAAGCATGCATGAATAAATGGTAAAAGCAATGATTCCAGGTTGATTTTATTCTGTCCTTATAATATAGTTCTTTAAAAATTATTTAACATTCGTCGATGAAATAACAATTTAAATAAATGAACTTAAAGAATAAGTCTAAATGTTTGAATAATTTAATGCAGTGTGATAGGCTGTCATGGTGAGGACAACAAAACCTTGATCCTTTGATACTTTTGGCTTCATGTATTTCAGACTAGAGTACCAAGACGCTACAGAGAACGTGGGAAGTCAGCAGGCCAGCCAATGAGAAGCCACACTTTGACCTCTCGATGTCTTCCTCTCATCTATATCAACACAAGTGTGATACGGGTCTTCTGCCCTGGAACACAAGACAAGCAAATCACATCAGGTTAGAGAAATGCTTACTTTGTTTAAAGACATGATAGAGCCTCTACAGTATAATATTTTACTTTATTAAAGCCTGCCCACATTTATATCTAGTCTCAAAGAATATACAATTTTTATTGGATTAGGTATGTGGAGCCTTGTCTTGTCTTTTTAAAACATGTGGTTTAATAAACAGTTAGTTAGTAGGTTCATGATGTTCCAATCCACTTATAAGTCTTAGTGTTGTTCTGTAGCAAGTAAAATGTGTAGTGTTTCTTTTGTATTTGTGTTTCCTCATAAGTCCACATAATAAATAATATATATAACTATTTGGTGATAATGCAGTATATATAATGCATTTTTATTCAAACTATTATTATTGCAGTAATGCATTTCATTTCAGCATCACTGTTAATACTTCACCTGATTTTTTTGATTTGCCTATGGAAAAATTATATAGAACATTGATTTGCCATATACCAGCAATCATTTTTAATGTCAAAACAGTTTCCCTATTGTAATTCACTGTCTGATATTGAGAGTTTGTGTATTTGTATTTGTATGTGTCATAGTAGAGCCCCACGTGAAGAAGGAAGATACCCTGGTGTTAAAGCTGGGATCCCTCAGTATGGCTCCTCAGGCTGATAACCCACTGTCCCGCACTGTGCTGCGAAAAGACATCTACCAGTAAGCAAAACTATTCTCACCAAAGCGTTTTTCTGTTTGGGGGTTTTGTGCTAAAGAAATGAGTGAATAGATACTGCTACAAAAGCACCAACAAGTGGCTATCTTCTATTTAATATGCCGCCTTCTTGTATCCTCCTCTTTTTTAGATATTAAATGTGATTTCTGATACTTTTACTGTTATTAAATCTGGTCACTCATTCATTCATTCATTAGTATATTCTGCTTTGAAAACAATCATACCACTGGTACAACGTTACAACATTGCTTTAGTTCATTGAGGTTTGCAGGTATCTGTTTATGAACAGCTTTATTAAGGTCCCGCTACAGCATTTCAGTTAGGTTGAGGTCTTAACTTTTACTTGGCAATTGCAAAAACCTTGATTATTTTCTTTTTCAACCATTTGTTGTGCTTTTTCAACCTATTGGTGTGCTTGGGATAATTGTCCTGTTGCGGGACCCACTTTCGGCCAACCCTCTTTAGCTGCCAGACAGGCAGCCTCATAATTGATACTAGAATACTTTGATATGCAGAGGATTTTATGGCTGATTCAATGACTGCAAGGTGCCCAAGTCACGTGGCTGCAAAGCAAGACCAAATCCTCACCACCCCACCACTGTGCTTGACAGTTGGTATGAGGTGTTTGTGCTGATATGTTGTGTTTAGTTTTCCCCAAATATGGCCAAACATCTCTGCTTTGGTCTCATCTGCTCAAAAGACTTTTTTTTTTTTCCAGATGCAACTTTGTAAACCTAACCCATGCTACCGTGTTCTTTTTAGAGAACAAGCCATGCTTGTTCAGTCTTTTTCTACTTGTACTGTCAAAAACTTTAATATTGAACCTGCCAACCGAGGCCTGTAGAGTCTGTGATGAAGCTCTTGGATTTTTTTGCACAATCAGATCTTAGGTTGAATTTGCTTAGACATCCACTCCTGGGAAAATTGTGGCATTGTGTTAACACTATACTCTAGGCCATCAAACTTCCAAAACTTGTGCCTTTATAGACGTGATCACACTGGCTGATCAATTACTCACGTGCATTTGATCAGCAGCACCTGTTGCTACTTACCCTCTTTATTCACGTGGAAGCAGTAATAGTGTGCTTAGTTTTTCACAGGAATGCATAGAGTGCTGTTTCACATGGCTGTACTTGTATTTAAGATACCTTCTCCTTCTGTCTATAACTCTGAGAGTTTCTTATCATTTAGTTTAACTCCCAGTCACCCTCCCCCTCTTTTTTGCATATTAAATGTAAATTCTGATGCCTTTACTGTTATTAAATCTGGACACTCACACTGCGTTATCATGTTCTGCTTTGAAAGCACATATACTACTGGTAGTATTAAACCTCCACAATACATGATAGGTAGCTAGAGGTCATTAGGACGCCATTAAAATTTGTCTGCCCTCAAGCCACACTCTGTAAAACTTACTGCTGTCTGTGTGTATGTGCCTGTATATGGGTGCCCATCTGTCTCTCATGATGTTGGCTGCCTCCCTCATCATGGGGGGGATTTAGGATGCAGTGGCTAATAGCACCTCATAGTGGTAAAGCTGACCCTGCAATGACAGAATGCAATGAGTGACACCTTGGCGGTCTACCCTCCCTCCAGCTGAAACACAAGACTGTTGACACAAGCCCCTCGTGCCATGTGGATCAAAGCTGCAAGGCAGGGAAAATCTGGACTTCGGAGCGGAATAGTTCCGCACAAAGCACATTTCCCTGCTATAGGCAGCTAAAAGAATCTGGATTGTGTCATAGCTGCCTCAAAACCACAGCCCCACAGCACGTATGTGTGTGTGAAAGAGAGAGAGCAGTTGTGCAAATGGGCAGATATGGAGCTGGCAA